>PVKA01017459.1:0-17475 GCA_004027165.1 Ctenomys sociabilis | reverse complement strand
GAGTGGGTGGAAAATAGAGGGGTGGGAAGATGGGAACACAAGAAAACAATTGTCCATTTTAAAACATCCAAGGCTTTTGGCTAGACCTGGGCACCAGGCAAATAGCAAGGTGCTTGGGTCGACGCTGAGCTTGCTGACATTAGTGCCACCCACACCTACTGGGTGTGGCTCAACAGTTTTGCCATAAGGTTGTACAACAAAAAACTACAAAAACTTGGACAGATATGTCTGTCCAAGCTGTGTAAAGGTCTCACAAGAAGCACCTTATGGATGTCTGGCCTTCTGCTGTGTGCTATATACCACCTTAAGGAGCACAGGCCTTCGTGTTTCTTTGTAAGTTCCACAACATGCAGGTGGAAATCTACTGGACCCTATCACCACACAGATCCCACTGACTTCACCTCTGGAACATATCCTGGACAATTTAGAACAAGAACAGCTTATCTGCTATTGCAATAAGGTCTGTGTTAAATATGAAGTGGGACAGGGAAAAACATAAGGCCTGAATTTTTTTTTTTTTTTTTTTTTTTGCATTTCAAAAGAATGACATGGGATACTACTTTAAACCATGAGATTCTTCTCCAATTACTGTATTCCTGCTTGGAACACAAAAGGTACAGTTAAAAAATCTTATGTCTAGGCCAAAGAAAAGGTTCAGATATCTCAGCAAGAAGTTCAGTATCGCCGGGCGTGGTGGCGCATGCCTATAATCCCAGCACTCGGGAGGCTGAGGCAGGAGGATTGTTGTGAGTTCGAGACCAGCCTGAGCTACAAAGTGCGCTTAAGGCCAGCCTGAACTGTATAGTGAGACCCTGTCTCAAAAAGACAAAAAAAAAAAAAAAAAAAAAAAAAAAAAAAAAAAAAAAAAAAAAAAAAAAAAAAAAAAAAAAAAAAAAAAAAAAAAAAAAAAAAAAGAAGTTCAGTATCTGGGGTATACTCTTGCACTTGGGGAATGACAGTCTAGAGGCCAGATCCAGGCTGACTGTGATCTTCATTCTCCTGCCACAGCTTCATTCCTTCCTGGGAGTGGTAGGCTTGTGCAGGATCTGACTACCTAGTTTGGGACTAAAGTAGAAGCCTTTATATGGGGCTATAAAAAGCCCCAGAATGTGTCCCTAGAATGGACAAAAGTGACTGACAATGCTTTTATTTTTATTTTATTTTTATTTTTTGGTGGAACTGGGGATTGAACTCAGACCCTCATGCTTGCCAGGGAACTGCTTATTCTACTGAGCCATCTCCCTGGCCCCTGACAATTTTTTTAGAGAAATAAAACATTATTCAGGCTCCAGCACTTGGAATCCCTGACTTGAAAAAAAACCCATTCCCCTTGTTTTAGGGAGTGGCTGAAGCTGGAAATCAATCACAGGTGCAGGGTAAGACAAAGGGGGCTGGAGAACACAGGAAGCTCCCCAAGTCAAGTAAACAGACTATTCCAGCTTGCACACTGGTTGCTAGGCAGAGAGGTTAAAATTTCTATCAACCTCCTGAGTGTATAAATAAATACCCTACAGTTCTTGGGCAGTTCCTTTCCTTCCATCAGGAAAGAGAGCTCTACCTGACCTCAGTTTTTGTCTATTGTCTTTATTTCTTCATCCTCTCACCATGTGCTGTAACCTGTGTGTTGAGCTTTTACTTTTCTGTCACGCTGACACCTTATGCTGTTTGTGCCTTTGTAGGCACAACTTGCTGTGATCTCAATAAATGTAGCAGCTTGCCACTTGCTACTGGGTGTACACGTGGCGAGTCTTTCCTCATTGCACACAAGAACCTGGACTACATCAGCCCATTCCATGGTAAGAGTGTGGTATAAAGTTTCTCAACAGGAGTTTGTTTTGTATTTTGTGGGGGTCAATTCTTTACTATTCAGAATCATCCACCATAATATAGAGCATTTAATACTGTGGACCTTCTCTGCCAAATAGATACCTCTCCCCAGTCTTTAAGTCAACCTGATCCATACTCCCTGACACTGTCAAATATCTCTTGGGGATTCATTTGATGTCAAGATATAGTTAAGAGAGTCAAGAAATCAGAGCCACATTGCTTCTTCCAAAGAATACAGTTTCCCAAAATCAAAGAATGAATTCTCATGATAGAGACAAAATAGCCAGGCATACATGCCTCCCCAAGGGATAAGGTAAGTGGTAACACCTACTCCCATCTAGATAGACATCAGTCACCTCAGTGGGTGACCAAGACCCTGGGACCTATACCTTTCTAAAACTTTTTCTTTCTTTGCTAAATGACTTGCTTCACCTTTGGATCAATATTACCTAAGCAGCTATACTTGTAGTCTTACTGGTCACAGCTTTGGCCCACAGTGTACCCCCCTTGTGATTTTACTGTACAGAACTTCTGTGAAATGGGCTCACTGGCAACCTACTCAGGACCCCTCCTATCTCTCAGGAGCCCTGTCTCTGCTTCTTCATTGATACTGTATTCCCTATTCTTAACCTCTGATGTTCCTTAGAATTCATTCTTTGATTTTGGGAAACTGTATTCTTTGGAAGTACTATATCAGAGAGGTCTAGACCCTGAGACTTGGTGTAAGAAAAGGTCACCATTGCAGCACAAATGGGGTTATGGAGCGCTCCTTCTCTGTCTCCCAAGACTTCAGAGCCAGTCCTCTTTCCACTGTCCTGAAAGAGGCAGAACTAAAAATAACAAAGACTCAGGAAATTTCTAAAGCTCCAAGCCACAGCACATGCATGTCAGATACAGTAACCTCACCTACAGTAAACTTTTTTGCACTTGCAATTCATCAAAGTCTTATACATAGGGACTTCATGTTGTGCATGTGACAATAACAGTGAATTATAGGAAAGTCATGTGTACCAGATAATCTAATGATGACTCAGAACCCTATAGATCATTTTGTCAATCACATCCAGAGAGATCCAATACGACATACCTTAGGGAGGGCATACATCTTTTAAATCAAAAAGCCTGACTTATTTTTGTTCTCCTATTTTTCCCATATCCCCAGAACCATTTATTTCCCCATTCATACCCCTTTATTGTTCAGCTGGTGCAAATCTGCTCACTATGACCATACTTTCCCCCATTAACTTCAATAAATATAGCTGCTTTTTCTTTTTTTTTCAGTACTAGGAATTGAACTTGGGACCTTGTGTTTGCCAGGCAAACATTTATGCCACTGATCTATCTCCCTGGCCCTCTTGGTTTTTCTTTGACCACAGATACCTACTTGTAACAGTTTTGGTCAAAGTACACAAGAATCTATAATGTATCTCTTGGAAGCCCATCAGGCACTACATCAATACTAGCGGAAAAAATGACTGGAGATGAACCATTCATCAGGCTTTAAATAACGTTGTTTATTGCTTCAGCAAGGCAGTGAAGAGATGACTTGTGCACATGCCCCTATGTATGATTGGAATTACAGAGAGCATACCACCACACTTGAAGGAAGAGGCACTTAGGAATGAAGACATCTCAGTGGTGAATGGTATGGGTCAGTGACTGAGGGCCAGACAGGATGATGGGCATCTCAGAAGATTCCTGTATGAACAGATATTATTCAGGACTACAGGGGTATGAGTACTTTCTCTTTGCCCTCTCGTTCGTAACATAGTAACCACCCCACTCAAAATAAAACTCAAAGTAGGAAACTAAACAATACCTGATGCCATTACTCTCTAGTGAAAGACTTCAAAAAGAAAATAAGATGAATTACAGAAAATATAGTTGTTTCTTGTGCAGTTGTGTCATGGACACACATCCATGCCTATAGATGTTTATGAGAAGAATAGTTTATGGCAGGAAGGAGCCCCCTCACCTTCAACTGTGTGCAATGAATATATCAGACTGCGGATCAGGAGAGTGTAGTGAAAGTGAGACTATTTCTCTGACAGCCAATGGGCAGGCAGGTACACCAAGGGCAGTTTTAGCAAGTGCCTGAACTCCTAGCATGCTGATCCCTTCCCCTAGTTTCTCGCAGACAGAGTATCTTTTCTGTCACCACCTATATCATTATCTTATTCCTTCTGCAAACATTCTGTGGCCTTAAGGGCAAATGATTAAACTACAGGTGGGTAACTTCTTCCTGCCAGTGCAATGAGAGTTAGCATAGTGAAGCTATATTTTATCTATCTCTTCTCTTTAAATGGCCTTTCAGATGCCTGACCTCAGTCACGTCTGGAGGAAAGTGGGCATTTTTGTCTACTCCCAGTTTTCCAATGAGAGTTAAAGACTTTAATTTCAAAATGAACCTCTTTGAATTTCTATTTTTTATAGTTTATATTATTCTCTTTTAGTTTTTGAAGTATATGTTATATTTTAGATCTAAAATGTCCACCAAAAATCCTTGGGTGTGAAAGGCAACTGGATCATGGGAGATGCTGAAGGTGACTTGCTGTTAGGAGACGGGGCACATCACAGGGGTGTGACCTCGATGGGTGAGTTTTTGTCCCTGGCTCCTTTTTCCTTCTCTGTTTCCTGGCTGCCATCCTGCTTTTGCCTTGGGGCCAGTGACCATGGACTGAAAGTGTGAGCCAAATACAGCACTTCTCATGTAACTTGCAGCTGCCAGCTGTGGTGCCTCGGGGACGAGAGCAGTGACTGACACAGCATTTATTTGTTGATGTATTGCTTTTTATTCTTGTATTTCATTTTTAGTAGATTTATCTAAGTTGAATTTGACTCTCTGCTTTACTAGTTTTTCTTCCAAAAGCATGAAAATTTTTTTTGTTGTTTTGTTTTGTTTTCGCAGTACTGGGGATTGAACTCAGGACCTTGCACTTACTAGGCAAGCATCTGTTCTACTGAGCTATCTCCCCAGGTGCAGCATGGAGGTTTTATCTTTATCATTTCCTCTTTTAACTTTCCTGTGTGTTGTGTTTCTTTGAAAATTTACTTCTTTAATTAAAAAAGTTTATACAAATTAAATTCTGAATTAAGGGGGATAATGTACATGCTTAATCTGCTGAGCTATCTCTGTGGCTCTCACTGCAGATTTTTTTTGCTATAAAGTTTTACTTATTGCCTTTATTTGCACTCAGTAAATAATATTTAGTTCACTTGTAGTGTATTTCATTAATTTCAGGTAGAAAAAGTCTATAATTGGATTACAGCCATCCTCGAAGGGGCAGCCTATTCTGTAGTAAATACAATTTTAGGGGAGAGATTTAGAAAACCTGGCTTAACTTTGAGATTCTGGTTCCTTTCTTTTTCTCAAAGGCCTCTGGGACCTCAATTTCCATGCTCCAGAGAAGTGCTTCTCTCTGGAGATTAAGGACTCCTAGCAAAAATGTCCTACTTAGCAAGAGCCTTTTCTCAGTACCCATTTATTCCACTTAAAAGCCATTCTGCCAGTTCCTAAGACCTGTAAAGTACATATAGTACATATATTTATGTCAATTTCACTCATTTCCATTTGCATAAAGAACCTAAGGACATACACCAAATACTTAGGAGTGATAATCCCAAGGAAATGGAATAAAGAATGTCCACTTCATGTGTTATTTACTTTATCTTGTAATTTGAACATGTTTTTCAAGATAAATATGCATTTTGTAACTATGTTAACATCAAAATTTAAAAAAATGTAAAGGAATTGCAAGTGTATAATTTTATCTACATGCATAGTTTTCTGAGTATCTGAATAGAAGAAAAAGGACACTATTACTGTCACGCATCATGTAAGCTACCCTGTTAGCCATTCTTTGCCTTATTTCTCTTTAAAACTCTTAGAGTTTATGTTCCTTCTTAACAAGAAAATGCAGTATATCATAATAGCCAAGTTTTATTCTTCTATTAAATTATTCAAACTACATACCTTTCTTTGTTTTCTTCATTTATTCCTTTTCTCTCTTCTCTTTTTCTTTTTTCCTTTGGTAGCATCTAAAAGTTTTAAGAAGAATTGGAAATCTTAGCTCTATTGTTAAGCATTTTATTGATTACAGATTTTTTAAAGTTTTTTATTTTATTTTATTTTATTATTTTATTGAACTACAAATGTCAATCAGACAGTTTCAAGACACCTTAACAATACAGATTCGATAAATTAATACATTGCAAACTGTTTTCATAATGTTTTGGTATTGTACAAGGTACATACATAATATTATATTTACAGATATTATTTTAGCAGATATCTCTTATCAGTGAATTAAGAGTGTAGCTGCTTACTTATTTTTTATACATGAATTATATAAAAAATTCAATAATTATTTTCCTAGTGGATGACCGTAGTACTAGAAGCCGACATAATATCCTGTCCAACCACCATTAGTGCAGATCCTGCCTCTCATAGAATTATGTAGAAGCACGGCGTTATCTATCCCAACTGTACTGTCTATACACACACATCATGATTTTTTCTTTCTTTGCACAGGTGTCTATTGGGGCCAGGAACCCATTCTTTGAGGGAGAAGTGCACCTTGTCGTTGACCATCTTGCGCTCGGGGTTGAGGTGCTTCAGGATCTGGGTCAGCACGTTCACTGCCTGCTTGCTGCTCAGCCTCATCTGGTTTGGAACTTCTTCAGCAGGTCTTTAGTGGTCATAGGCTTCCAGGTCACATAGCGACACACCTTGGTCACCTGCAATCACCGCTGCTGGGCTTGGACTTTCCTGAGGGCAGCTGTGGGGGTGACTTCCTAGAAAGGCTGTTTCCATGTGACCTGCCTCCAGAGGGCTTCCTCTCCTGCTTGGGGGGCATCTTCTTCTTCGCCATCAAGAGGGCAGAGGAGGCCTCGCTGCCGATGTCCCTCTACTAGAGCTGTCGGATTCGTTGCTGCTGTCTTTCCAGTGTTGCTTCTCCTGCGAGTTGGTGGCCTTCTTCTCCTCCCTCTCCTCCTTGTCCTCCTCAGCAGTGGCTGTAGCAGCCGGCTTTTCCTGCACACTCTCCTCGCTGCTTTCACTCTGCTCATCCATACCCTTGAGACCCTCCACCTGCTGTTGCACTTTGGGCTTGTCCTGGGAGCTGCTGGAGCCCTTGGACAAGTAGTTTACTTCCTGGACCTCAAAGTCCCCATCGTCCCTGTCCTCAAAGGTCTCATCATCTGAGCCCTTCTTCCTCTTCCTCTTTCCTTCCTCTTTTTCCTTCCTGCCTCCCTCCCTCCTCTTTTTCCTTCCTGCGTCCCTCCCTCCTCTTTTTCCTTCCTGCCTCCCTCCCTCCTCTTTCCTACCTGCCACCCTCCTCCTCTTTCCTGCTTGCCTCCTCCTCCTCCTCTTTCCTGCCTGCTTCCACCTCCTCCTTCTTGCCTGTCTCCTCCTCTTTCTTGCTTGCCTCCTCTTCCTCCTTCTCCTCCTCGTCCTCCTGCCTGCCTTGGTCGGTGGTGCCCTCTTCTTGCTCTTCGGGGCTCTGCTGGTCTCTTGGCTGCTGGCCTTGCTGTCATCCAAGGACATCTCCAGGTCATGGATGTGTAGACTGCTGGTCTTCTCTTGGCTGCGTTTCTCCTTTTCCTCTTCATCCTCATCCTGGCCCTGGCCCTTGAGCCTCCAGTGTTGCATGATGCTGAAGTGGTTCAGGACCTTGCTCCTCCTCTCCCACTCCTCCTCAGCCTCCTCAGCCATGAGCGTGCAGTGCCAGGCCAGCGGGGTGAAGTTGTACCGTTGTGCATGGGGAAGGCCTCGAAGGCACTGTCAGGGCACTGTGTGAAGATGTAGTAGGATGTGTTCTCTGTCATGTCTCCCTTTTTGGTGCCCTTGAACTTCCAATGCCCTTGAACTTCCTGCCTGACTTTCTGTTAACTTGGAACAGCCAGGGCTGATCCTCAGGCCGGAACTCCTTGAGCGCGATGCCATACTTCTTGCGCTGGGCCTCCTCCTGGAGCTTGCGGTTGAACTCGCTGCCTGCATCCGGCTCAGGGATCACCTACTCCTGGTAAATTTTCTTGTTGCTCAAATCCTGCTCCAGCTGGGCCTGGTTCCACACAGAAAAGTTCGCTTTATCAGCTGCGTTGAAAGCCATTATGTTATTTTTTTGGTTGTGGTCTTGCTAACTCGAATGATGTACTCGGTGACATTCTGGCTGCCTGGGCCTAAGGTCGCCACTGACAATACTCAGCTGCTTAGCCTGCTGTGACCCTGATGCTTTTCTTCTGCTCAGCCACTGTACCCTCAGTCCAGAGAAGCTGCTCTCCAGGTGCAGGATCTCAGGACCTGACCTAGGACCCCAAGCACCCTGCGCCTCCTGGGAAAAACTACTTGTAAGTCTTTATTTTTGCTTTAAAGAGAAGAAGAAATAGGGCCGGTCAGATAGCCCAGGGGATTCAAGCGCCTGCTTAGGCAAAGCACAAGGCCAGGTTTGATCCCTGGTGTGCCCCCGGGGGCACGCTGAGATGATTGGGCATGGTGGCACATACCTGTAATCCAGCACTTGGGAGGCTGAAAACGGGAGTATCACTACGGTCTGATCTGAGTAGTGAGACCCTGTAACTCTATACTAAATACCTTATACTAAAAAGAGAAAAATAAAAATAAAAACAATGATCCAAAATTTCAAAACAAAATAGGAGAGTAGCAATGGTTAATACAGTGCATATTGTTATCTTTTAATTAGTTACTCAGAGCACAAGATATTGGCGTTTAAATGTTCAAACATTTTTTTTTTAATTTTTAAAAAGTGATCCTACCTGTCAGCCTCCCCAGTGCTGGGATTACAGGTGTGTGCTACAGCACAGTGTTCCCTCAGTTCTGGGGCCAGCACAGAATGTGGTACTGGAGATTGAACCAGGTACACACTTAAGACTGCAGAGCTATCTCGCCAGCCTCTGCCCAACAATATTAACAGTAATCTTTCCTTTCAATGAACTAAGAGAAATTAGTAGTGCCTTGCAGTGTTTTTTTTCTTTTCCTTTTCTTTTCTCTACTCTCCCATCCACTTTCTTTTTCCTTTTGAAATTTCTTCCCATTTCACAATAGTTATTGTACATTTTGGATCTTATTTACTCTTTCAGATTCTCAAACTAGGGAGACAATTTGATGTTTACACATGTAAGTCTGACTTATTTCACTTTTGAGTATGGTCTCAAGTTGGATTCATTAACCTATAAAAGTCTCAAGTTTATCCTTCTTTATGGTTGAGTAGTACTCCATTGTATAAAAATACATTATTTTTTATCCATTCCGTGCTTACTTTATATTTGGCTTGTTTCTAAGACCCAAGTATGACAAATTGTGCTGTTATAAACATGAGTGCACATATATTGCTGTGGTATGATGTTTTTAGTTTTTCTGTGAAGATACTCAGAAGGGGAATAGCTGGGTCAAATGGGACCTCCAATCCAAGTTTTATGCAGTATTCCACGCTGATTTCCACAGTGGTTGCACCAGTCTACACTCCCATCAAAAGTTGAGAAGTGTTCCTTTTCCCCACAGCCTCTCCAGCGTTTGTTATTGGTTGATTTCTTGATGATAGCCATTCTTTCTGGGTGAGGTAAAATCTCAGTGTTGTTTTAATTTACATCTCTTGAGTAATCAGTGATGTTGAACATTTTTTCATGTATTTATTTTCTATTTTTATTTTTCATCCGAAAAGTCCGTATTTATCTGAGATGCACATTTCTGTGCAGGCTCTTCAAATTTGGAAGGTCTGTTCTTTTTTTTGTTGTTGTTGACTTGTTTGTTTTAGTCCTTTATATGTTCTCAACAATAATCCTTTGTCTGAGCATCACTGGAAAACATTTTTCCCATATTGTGGGTTGTCTTTCACTCTGTTGGTTTTTCTTGTTGTGTAAAAGCTTTTTAATAAGGTGAGATCCCAGTTTTTCTTTGTGATAGTTCCTATGCAAATCATAAAGTCTTTGCCACCAGTGTCTTTAAGAGTTTTACCTATTCTATCTTCCAGCAGATTCAGTATTTGTTTAAATATTTAGATCTTTGATCTATTTCAAATTTAGTTTAGTTCATGGTGATAGACATGGGCCTAGTTTTAATCTTCGGCATGTGTAAAACTAGGCTTTCCAGGACCAGAGACTATTTTTCTTTTAGTGAATGTGTTTGGCATCTTTGTCAAAGATAAGGTAGCTGATTACATATGTCTGGAGATGTTTCTACATCTTTTAATCTGTTCCACTGATCTTTGGATCTTTTTTTTTTTTTAAATCACAGTAGATTTAAGCGTAATTTCAAGTCAAGGATTGTGATGCCTACTGCCTTGCCTTTGTTGCCTAGCATTGCCTTTGATATTGTAGATCTCTTCTGGTTTCAAATGAATTTTGGGATTCCGTGAGGTATGGTATTGTCATATTGATTGGAAGTACATTAAATCTGTATAACAGTTTTGGAAGTATGGCCATTTTCACTATACTGGTCCTTTGTATTCCTTGCAAGAGCAAGGAATACCTTTCCATTTTCTGATATTCACTTCAACTTCCCTTGTCAAAGTACTAGTATTCTTTTATATCATTTGTTAGATTTATTTGTGGGGTTTGTTTGGTTTTGATTTGGTTTTGGTGCTATTGTGAAAGGAGTTGCTTTCCTAATTTCTCTCTCAGTGAATTTGTTATTTGTGTATGGAAAGGCTTTTGATTTTTGAACGTTCCCTTTGTATCCAGCTATACTACTGAATTTGTTTATTAAATCTGGAAGTCTTCTGGAGGCATTTTTAGGGTCTTCTGTCTAGAGTATACTGTGATCTACAAATAATGATGTATTAACTTGTTTCTTATAGTTATTTCTTTTGTTTCTTTCTCTTGTCTAATTGCTCTGGCTAAAGATTCCAGGACTATGTTGAATAAGAGTGGAGACAGCACATATCCTTGTCTTCTTCCTGGTTTTAGAGTGAAGGCTTTCAGGGTTTTTCTTTTTAGTATGATGTTGGCTGTTGGTTTGTCACAGATGTCTTTTACCAGATTGAGACAAAGACCATTTATTCCAATTTTATGTATGGTTGTTACCATTGTCTCAGTTACTTTTCTCTCATTACTGGAACAAAATGCCCACCAAAAATTAAGGAAGGAAAGGTTTATTTGGATCACAACTAGTGGAGCTTTCAGTCCATATTTGGCTGGCTCCAAGGCACAGTGCCACATAGTAGAGGGTAGCAGTTTATGGAGATGGAAAACAGCAAAGAGCAAAGGCAAAAGGAAGGAGCAGTGGCAGAGGCAAGCCTCTCTCCTTTCCTACTGCCTTCAGGCTACCTGCCTTAGTATGGGTGTAGCACTCACACCCATAATTCCAGCAGTACTCAGACCCATAATCCTAGCCTTGGATCATGAATTAATCACAAACTCCAGACCTATGCCCCAGTAACTATATGAGGCTTTGGAAGGAAGGGGGACAACTACACACAAAACATAACAACCATGAATGGGTGCTGGACTTTGTCAAATGCTTTTTCTGAATTTATTGAGAAAATTGTGTGATTTTTGTCTTTGGCTCTGTTAATATTGTGTATTACATTTATTGTTTTGTGCATGTTGCACCATTCTTGCATTCCTAGGATGAATCCAACTTGGTCATGATGTATAATCTTCTTGATGATTTGCTACATTCTATTGAGGATTTCTGCATCTATAGTCATTAGAGAGATTGGCCTGTAATTCTCTTAGTTGGGTCCTTCTCTGGCTTTTATATCAGGATAATGCTTGCTTCTAGATACATTTGGGATTGTTGCTTCCCTTTCAATATTATTCAAGAATTTAAGAAGTAGTAGTGTTAGGTCTTCTCTAAATTTCTTGTAGAATTCAGCAGTGAAACCTTTAGGGCCTGGGCTTTTCTTTGTTGGTAGGTCTTTTAAAAAATCTTTTATTTATTTATTAGGCACAGAATCTCACTATACAGCTCAGACTCATAGTGATCCTCCTCCTGTGCACCACCACACTTGGTTTCAGGGCTGACACAGTGCACCCAGGGTTTCAGGGCTGGCATGGCCTGTGGTTCTGGGGATCAAACCCAGATTCTTGTGCCTGCCAAGCAGAGCTATCTCCCAGCCCGGTTGGTAGGTTTGTAATTATATCTGTAATATAGGTTTATTTAGGATTTTTCTATCTTTTAGATTCAGCTTTGGTAATTCATATGTATCTAGGAAACTGTCCATTCTTCCACATTTTCCAACTTATTAAAATGTTTTCATTTTACTAAAAGTTTTCAAAGTAGGTATACATGATCTGAATTTCTGTAGGATCTATTGTGATTTTACCCTTTTCATTCCTAATTGTATAAATTTGAGTCTTACAATTTTTTTGGATAAGGTTAAATAAGGGTTTGTTGATTTTATTTAATCTTTCAAAGAACCAACTCTTTGATTGATTATATTGTTCTTTTAATCTCATGTTAAATTTTTGTTCTGATCTTTAAAACTGCCTCTATCATTTGTCTTAACCTTCTCTTTTTCTAGAGATTTGAGGTTTTCCATTGAGTTATTTGTGTCTGCTCTGTTTTTATAGCAGTGAATATGGCTTTTCACTGCTATAAATTTCCCTCTTAGGACTGCTTTCATTGTGCCCCATAAGTTCTGATATGTTATACTGCTATTATTGTTTAATTGTAGAAACTGTATAACTTCTCTTTAATTTCATCTGTGAACTATTGGTTGTTCAGGAGGGTGATATTTAATTTTCATGTGTTTATGAAGTGATTGTGGTTTCTTTTGCCATTGATTATCAATTTCATTGCACTACAGTCTGATAATATGCATGGGATAACTTCAGTTCCTTGTTATTTACTACATATTTAAACATGCAGTATGGGCTAGTATGTAGTCTATTTTGAGACTGTCCCATATTCATCTGAGAAGAATGTATATTCTGATTCTGTGAGGTGGAACATTCTGTAGACTTCCACTAAGTCCATTTGTTCAAAAGTTTGGTTCAGTTCTAAAATTTTGTTGATTTTTTTGATCTAGTTTATTTGATTTTTTGTGAAAGTTGGGTAGTGAGATTCCCCCAGTACAGCTATATTAGTGCTTATTTGATTTTTCACGACCATTAATATTTGTTTTATATAGTTGGGTGTACACATATTTGTTGCATATATATATATATATTTATGATTGTTATCTCATCCTCTTGGATTGTTCCCTTTACAATAATGTAGTGACCTTCTTTATCTCTCTTAATCAGTGCTTGGCTTGAAATTCACTTTGTCTTCAAATAGAATAGCTACCCCTGCTTTTTTTCCTAGGTTTTGTTCACATGGAGCATTGTTTTTCATTCTTTTACTCTATGAATTTATTTTTCAATTAAATGTGTTTCTTGTGGGCTGGGAAGATGGCTCAGTGGAATAAGCACTTCCCTGGTAAGTGCAAAGGCATGAGTTCAATCCCTGGTTCCACAAAACAAACAAACAACAACAACAACAAAAAACTTTATAAATGTGTTTCTTGTATGCAGCATATTGTTGGATCTTGCTTCTTGATCCTTCTGCAAGTCTGTTTCTTTTGATTGAATTGACACCATTAAATTGATGATTATAACTGATATGTACTGACTTATCCTTGTCATGTTATTTTCTTGTTGTTGGCTCCCTCTTTCTTTCCCCTCCTGTACATTTGTCTTGCCTGGTAGATCCCTTCTGTTGGGGTTCATGGAGCTTTAGTCCTTATTATCTTTTTCTAGACTATCTTTCAAAACATTTGGAGTGTTGATTTGGTGGTCATAAATTTCCTCCTATGTTCATTGTCATGGAAGTTTCTTATTTCTTTATTGTTTTTTTTTTCTATATTTAGTACAGGTGTTACTGGGTCTCACTACACAGATCAAACTTGTAGTGATCCTCCTGTTTTCAGCCTCCCAAGCTCTGAGATTACAGGTGCACGCCACCACGCCCAGTCTCAGTAGATGTCTCAGTGTGCCCGGGTTGGGGCTGGCACAGCACACCGACTAGGGATTAAACCCTAGTCCCTGTGCCTGCCTAAACAGGCACTCTTCATTGGTTTTGAAAGATAGTTTTTCAGGGTACATCAACTTGGGTTGAAGGTTTTCTTTTTTAAAAATACTGGTCTCACTATACAGCTCAGATCCATAGTGATCCTACTGTCTCAGTCTCCCCAGCACTAGGATTAAAGGAATATGCCACCACACCTGATTTCAGTGGCCTGCACAGCACAGGGCCAGCACAACCTGTGGAACTGGGGATTGAACCCAGGTCCTTGCACTTGCCAAGCAGGTACTTAGACCACTGAACTATTTCCCTGGCCAAAGGTTATTTTCTTTTTCAAGTTCTCCTTGTCTCTAGGGTTTGTGCTAAGAAGTCATCTGTGATTCTTTTTTTTTTTTTTTTTTTTTTTTTTTTTTTTTTTTTTTGTCTTTTTTGAGACAGGTTCTCACTATGCAGTTCAGGCTGGCCTTAAGCTCACTTTGCAGCTCAGGCTGGTCTCGAACTCACAACAATCCTCCTGCTTCAGCCTCCTGAGTGCTGGGATTACAGGCATGCGCCATCACGCTCAGCTCTCATCTGTGATTCTGATGAGCTTTCCTTTATACAAGATTTTTTTCTTTTCCTAAAAGCTTTTAAGATTCTATTTTTGTGCTGAATTCCTGGAATCTTGTAGTTTGGGAGTTTTGGAAGGAAACAACACAATAAAGGACACATTTCATAAGATTATTTTACAATGACTCACCCAAAGACTCATATACAAAGTACGCGGGGAAATCTGTCCATATACAAAAACCCAAAGAATCCAGCTGAGGCCCTAAATCCTAATTTCCTGCATGAGTCTAGCTGAAAACCTAGAGCTCATAACAATGCCTCCCACAAGTCCTACTGGAGGCCTAGAACTCACAATTCTCCTGCAAGCCTGTCTCACAGATCTGTGATGGGAAGGTCCACAGATGAGTGATAGAAGCTAGAAAGTCTGCCAGTGGGATGAAGGATCTGTGCTAGCAGGTTGAGGGAACTGAACTGGATGGAGCCAAGAAGCAATGCTCAAAGTTAGCACCAGAGCTTCTTTGAAAGGTGTACAGCCATCCTCAGCAACACTGAGGTCCTGGGATCCTCCAATGATGAGGAAAGCCGAGTTCCCATCAGGAAATCCAGTGTGACAAGCTTCTCCAAAAGACTTGACCTATGCACCAACTTCTCCTCTGGATCCAGGAAGTGATGCTTGGTGAGGATCAAAGTGAACCATAGCCATCCTCAGTGATGAGGTCCTGAGCTTCCTTTCCAAGAGAACAGCCAAGTTCATATGAGGAAAGCCAGCATGACAAGATCCTCAAGTAGAATAGCCTAAGAGAACCAGTAGCTTCCCACAGCTCTTCAACAGTTTCTCCAGTTTTCCTAATAGCCTCCTTCCTTCTCCTCCAATTTTCTTATATTGGAAATGATCCTAAGATGGGCCTCTCATACCCAGAATCACACTAGTTCAATTCAGCTGGATGTAAAAAGTTCATTACCAGTTGGTAAAGCACCACAAATCTTGAAAATGATATGCTTGGTTGTAGATTTTCTTTTCTTTTTCCTTTTTTTGATCATGACTAACTAGAATTGCATAAGCCTCATTATCAAATTGTTTTTCTCTAACAGAGAAATTTTATACCATGACATTTGTGAAGCTTTGTTTATATTATTTGTGCTGTCTCCTGTTTTTTTATTGATGCCTATCAATCTTTACTCTTTTCTGACTCATCTAGCAGCTGCTGTATAGATTTTTATGTTCTCTTGCTATTTTTAAGAACTCATTTCATGATCACTATCCACAAGCCTGTCTTCTGTATCTGAGATTCTGGTCTCACATTTGGAAAACTGGTACAGAAAACTAGAGGGAAAGACAGAAGGAAGAGATACAAAGAAGAACAGAACAGTACCACAACCACAAAGAGGCTAGAAACTATGTTTACACTCATATAAAAACAAGCTCAAACAATGAACGAGAAAAACCAAAAACCAAAACAAAAGTACAGCAACAAAAAAGGGAGGGAGTGAGGGAAGGAAGGTAGGAGGGAGGGGGGGAGAGACAGAGAGACAGAGACAAAGACTGACTTCCAGATATGTTTGTGCTGTCACTGACAGACAGTGTGTGGAGACAGATTCCTGATCCATGCCAATCTATCTGTTTTAGTTACTTTTCTCTCATTGCTGGGAAAAAATATCTGACATTAAAATTATGGAAAGAAAGGTTTATTTAGCTCACAGCTAGTGGAGGTTTCAGTCTATATTGGGCTGGCTCCAAGACAGAGTGGCACATGGCAGAGAGCAGTAGTTCATGGTGGTGGAAAACAAAAAGAGGGGCAGTGGCAAAAATAGCAACAGAGAGCAAGTCTTCCTCCCTTATGTTGCATTAAGGCTATCCACCCTAGCCAGGTGTAGCATTCATACTCAATCCCAGCAGCACTTACACCCATAATCCCAGCAACATTTACAGCCATAATTCTAGCACTAGATCATGAATTAATCACTAACTCTAGAAAGTCCACCCCATAAATGCATAAAGCTTTGGGGGGGCAATTAAACACAAGCCATAACACTATCCCAGCAAACAGCAGTAGCTTTTAAGCAGGGTAGTAGATAATTTCATCAAGCCTGTGTGTTCTGGCTGAGACCACACTCATCTGCCCTGCAGCCATCGGCACACATACAAGTGTAAACCCAGCTGGGGTCCAATAGATGGAACCAGCAGCAGCTCTGAGTTCTGAGCTCAGTTGGCCTCTCCAAGATGGCTGTTGGCCAAATGCTCTTTTGTGCAGGATGACTGAGCCCTCAACACTCACTACCAGGCAGTGCAGTTATTCAAGTCTGCTGCTCCCCTCAACTGCTGTGTCTGTCTGTGGATGCCTCTGGGGCCACCAGCAGTCACCACATGTCTGCAGGTTTGAGCTGCTCCTCCCATGCAGTGATTCTCTTCTCAGGGAGAATTCACTGCTGAGATACCTCCTTTTTGTTGAAGTTTTTCTCTTCACTGCCTCTGGGGACTTCAATTCAGGCTTTAGATCCCTCCTGGGTGCAGGGAACCTACCACCCTCCCTCATCTTCCCTCATATGGCCATATTCCAGCATCTGGATGGCAACTCTCATGCTATCTGCTACTTACCACTCTGCCATCTTAATGCTCCCTCTGAAGTATTTTAATAAGAAAACAGAAACGTAGAGTATTAACCTACCACCATATTAACCATTCCATACAACTGAAATTCATGTTATTTTCCTAACTGGGAATAAAAGTCCCCATAGTCTGAAATTTTCAGTTTCTTGATCTTGTAGCTGAATTTCTGCACATGTCTTGGAAAACTTGTGGCCATTGTGCTTTTTAAATATTCTTTCCAATTTGCTCTTCTTTTCTTCCTGGATTCCAGTTACACTGTAGACCTCTTCATTGCATCTCAAATATCTACAATGTTCTCTTCTGTTCTTCCATACTTTTTTCTTTCTTCTGACCTGACTTCTAGTTCACCAATTCTGTCTTTTTTTGTGTATAATCTACTTATAAATTATTGAGGTTATTAGTTGTAAGTACATGACTTTCTGTTTCCAAAGTTATACTGGGTTCTTTTTTTTTTTTTTTTTTTTTTTTTTTTTTTTTTTTTTTTTTTTTTTTTTTTTTTTTTTTTTTTTTTTTTTTTTTTTTTTTT
>PVKA01017458.1:24333-45826 GCA_004027165.1 Ctenomys sociabilis | reverse complement strand
CTTTTAAAGTTTCTAATACTAGAATAAAATATCATACCGTGTATTTTAAGAAGATTGTAAGACACAGTATAAATCTTAAAACAAAAATTAAGATTAAGCATTATTCAGAAAATTAAATATTTCAGAACAATTGAGCTAAGAAAAAATTTTCATGGTAGTAAAAAATTACTAAGAATAAAACAGATAAATACTGGAATGGCAAATACATGACCAGCATTTATAACAGTCTGGGGATAGGATATTGTTCAAAGTTCCAGTATGTCATGGACATGAACAATGCCTATGATGCTTACTAGTGAACAGGTGTCACTTGTGGGACTGAGCTACAGCTATTTCCTTGATATCCACCCTATAAACCCAGATAGAATCACGACTCACAGGATGCAGGAGGATTCCATCTGTAGGGAATGCTAATGGAAATATTATAATGGAAAGATTGCTTCTGTGTACCTCTTTATCTCCTGTGTTTAATTGTCTTCCCTATTTGGTGGGTTTTTTCCATTCTCATTTATGGAGCTGTGATCATTTTGATTCCTCTCTAGAATATCTTTTAGCAGTCTGTGTAGGTTTGGCTTTGTCATCGTGGAATTCTGTAGTTGTTCTTTGTCATGGAAGTATTTCACTTCTCCATTATACTTGAAAGAGGTTTACAGGGTATATCAGTCTTGGTTGAAACGTGTTTTATTGCAGGACATGTATTACTTTGCTCCATGCTCTTCTTGACCTGATGGTTTATGAAGAGAAATCTGCCATTATCCTAATGGGTTTTCCTTTAAATGTGTTCTGTTTCTTTTCTTTAGAGGCTTTTAGTATATTGTTCCTGTGCTAAATTTCTGGGATCTTATTTATTATACATCTGGATGTATTTTTAATTAGGTTGATGTTATTTGGAGTTCTATATGCTTTAGTTACCTGAATGTCAGATTTTTTTCTCCATATTTGGGAAGTTTTCTGCTATTACTTCTGTCCATATTCTTTTCATATCACTTATTGACTCCTTTCTTCTCATTGATGCCTATTAGTCTTACATTGTTTATCTTTGCATCATCTTGTAGATGTTGAATTATTTTTTCCTGCATCCTAGTTGTTTCTCAGGATATTTTCTTACCTTTTCACTAGCTGCAACAGTGTCGTCGAGGTCTGAAAGTCTATTTTCACTTTCATTCAAATGGTTTTGCCAGCTTATGATTGTGGCTTTAATTTCTTCTATAGCACTTTGAATCTGCTTCATGCATTCTATTTCTTTCCTATATTGCTCATTCAAGGATGGAATCATTTTTCTATTCTCTTCTATTTTTTAATCAGTGTCTTCTTTAGGAGCACTTAGTACTTATTCAATTTAACTATCATTTCTTTTTTTACTTCAGAAATTATTTCTGATCTGATTTCCTCTATACCTTTCTGCAGTTGTTTCTTTACTTCAGCCACTATTATTTCAGATTTAAGGTGTGTGATTTCCAATTTCTCCTATGCTATTTTCTCCTGCATTTGTTCTGGGTGGGCTTGGGGCCTGACAATGAATTTTGCTCCTTTTTTTTTTTTTTTTTGTAGCACTGTTCTCTGACCTTTGGCATAGAGCTTTAGTAGAGTTATTACCTTTGCAACAGGTCTGGGTCTACCAAGTTCAAACTCGTCCAGGTGTGTGTGGCTTGGGTCTCTCTTCTTCCTGCTGCAACCCTTGCAGGTGAACCCCTGTGCCACTCTGGCAAGATGTTCTTCTCCTGGATCAGCTGGGTGGGTCTTGCCTCTATCCTCTCTGAAAGGAGTTTTGCTTCAGGGTTCCACACTGGGCCTGTCTGAAGGAGGAGGTTCTACTCACATGTGGGTCTAGGCTCTGGGTGAAATGAGGATCCAGTGTGTCTCAGGCAGTCCCATTCACATGCCAGGCCTGGGCTGTGGGTCAAATGAGGATCCAGTGGGCCTCGAGTGGTGTCACTCACACTCTGAGCCTGAGTCGAAGGAACTTAATTTCTTTACTAAGAATCATATTTTGTAGTACTTTTCCATGTGATTTTTGTATCTACTGAGCAATTACTATAAAATTAAGTGTGGGAGAAGCCAGCAGGAGGATGTTTATGGCAGGAATGGCCTCGGTTGAGTTGGATTGCTTTAGGTGTCCTAGACAAGTATTTTCACTCCATACTCAGTGACAAGATAGTGAGTCAGTCCTTTTACTAGAACTCAGAACAGTTTTTAACCTAACAGTAATAGAAAGTGCTTCATGAGCCAAACTTTATCCAACTTTTTTTTATAAAATAATTTTATTGAGAAAAAACAGCAATGAGACAGTTTCAAAACCAATTAGTAACAACTTACAACATTACCAGTTCTATGAATAACACACTCCTATTATGGACTACTGGATTATATTGAATTATTTTGCTGAATTCACATACCTACAGTGTCTAAATAGCAATAGAATACCCTTCCCTGACAAAACTCAACAAAAAAGGGGATACAAATGAATGACCATATTGTATCTGTATATTCAAAATAGTTAGGATAGAGATATAGCTACTTTTTCTTAATGCAACAAGAAGAAAGATTTGTACTAATAGTGTTTGGACAGGATATCAGGTCATCTTGTACTGTGAATGATCACTAAGAAGACAACAATATGTAATGTATTAATTATTGAAATTTTCCTACTAATTGACTTTGTGCTCTGTGCCTTCCCTGTTCACTTAGCCTGAGCTCCTGTCAGCTCTTTTAAGTTGCAGCAAAAGCAGGGTTTCCTTCTGAAGGGCAAGCATTCCATTATATGCCATATTTTGTTTACCTGTTCATTTATTGCTGGACATGAGATTGCTTCTATTTCATGACTACTGTGAATAATCCTATAGTGAGTTTGAGAGTACAGGTATAGCATTTAGGTTCTGATTTCAATCGTTTTGGATATATGCTCAGAAGTAGAATTATTGGACCATATTGTTCTGTTCCTGATTTTTTATGGAGACTTTATATTATTTTCCATAGTGGTAGCACATGTTTACATCCCCACCCACATAGAGAAGTTTCCTTATCTCCATATCCTTGTCAGTAGTTAATTTATTAATCTATCTACTTACTTAAATGGCTATAGAAATTTTGTGGACACCATGTGATGTTTTGATACATGTATATATGGTATAATGTTTCAGTCAGGACAAGGGTATCTGTCACTACTTCAAATTGATCTTTTCTTGTGGTTAAAATACTTCAAATCCTTCTTCCTGGGAAATCCACTGTGTCTAGGGAATGTGTTAAATCAGCAAACAAATAATAACAGCACAAGACTGGAGGCCTTTGAACCTAGTAAACCTGTACCATCACCCAAACTCTCTTATTACATTTAAAAAGGAAGTGAGGAACTCTTGGGCTCTATTTCATCACTCTGTAACAGTCTTTTCTGCAGGGAAGTGTGGGCATGGCAGCCCTTTACCATGACCGACAGAAGGGCCCATGGCTGCCTTAGTCCTACCACCCTGGGGTGATATTTTGGTAAATGTTAACCAAGTACATGGAGAGGAGTTGTCAGAAAGATGGAATTCCATGGTAGGTGCAGAAAAGGGAAAAATGGAAACAGGAGTGTGGGAGCTGCAGGTTTCCCAAAGGGCTTGAATGTCGGCTACCAACTTTGGATGAAAAACTCACACAAAACAATACAACTTTAATCAGGATATTGCTGCAGCAACAAAATCTAAATACATTCCAGGAAATACCCAGCACAAATGTGCACCGGTGACCATACTCTCTGTATCTATGACAAAACAACCTCAGCCTCCAAGTTTCTAATTTTGAAAAACTTCTACGGAACACTGAGTCTTTGGAGACAGAGCAATAATGTCTAGTGATTTAGGTCTGGGAATAATTTCATTTGGGGGTCACCAAATCTATTGATTTGGACAAGGTGAAAGAATTGGCAGTGATCCTTAGAAGCGAGTTAATGCTTCTGCACCTGAATCAGTAAGGGAAGAAAAAGAAATGGAGACAGGTTTTGAAAGGTATGTGGGAGAGGCGGCTTGGCATTAGCCTTCAAGCACAGAGGAGTTATTGGGTGGAGTGGCAGGCCGGCTTTCCTCTTGCTGTTTTCTTCTATGTAGACATTGCGAGCAATGAGCTTGGTCACCTAGAAGTGTCTCTTAGGCACTTAGCTGTTTCAGAGTATAGGGCAAGATCCTCTGGAACAAAGAAGAATTAGGGTCTTCCTGAACTTGTAATATAAAACAAGCATCTGTTACAAATAAATGTGGGAATACGTGTAGTGTCTCCATGGCTTATTTTTCATAGTTGTTCTCATTCAGTACTTTCACAGATCCCCAATCTTTAGTGAGACAGCCAGAACAAACACACATGTTTAGCTTCTTTTTCTGCTAGGCTTGTTTATCTGTCTGCATCCTGACGCTGAGAGGAGAGCATGGCTGGAGCTGCAGGCAAAACCCTCATAGCACTGGTGTGTCCACCCTCCTTGGGAGGCTGTGTTGTGGAGCTTTCTGAGTCTTTGGGTGGAAGCCAGTGGTGAGGCCAGGACAGGGCAGAGGGGCTCCTCACTGGAGGAGTTTGCACGAGTGCGCTCCCTTCTGTTAGTGTAAATCTGTGAGTGTAATGCTGCAATATCTATGATATGAGTGGCAATCCCCAGTGCTGCGCAGAACCTGTAATTAGGCTGCAGACACACTTCACACCCCAGCCCACTTCAAATTTTCATCACTTAAGACCATGCCTCATCTTAATTTAGACCCTTGCTGTGGGTCTGTGCTGGGAGGAGCAGATGTTATCTGTCTTTCTGTGACAGTTTTCAGCGCCCACACAGAGCCTGCATGTGGAGCCTGCCAGGTGGCTGACAGTAAATATTTGTTGACTGACAGAGAAGGAAAGGGGGAGAGAGGGAAGGGGAAGAGATAGCTTTCCTTAAAGCCTTTGTGATTTGCCGAGATTTTAACATCCGTGAAATGATTTTCATTGGAACTATGAAAAATAAAGTTGAAGTTTCAGCATACATTTACATACTTCGTGTTTAAAATTTATTGTTATTGATGATTATTATTATTATTTTGTCTTGAGACAGTTTCACTACGTAGCTCATGCTAGCCTTGAACTCATCATGTAGCCCAGGCTGGCCTTGAACTTGAGGCAGCTCTCTCTTCTCAGCCTACCAAGGCCGGGATTGCAGGCGTGTACCACCACACTGCCCTAAGCATTATTTTAAAATGACTTTGTACATGTAAACTAACATTTGTTTAAAATAAATTAGGAAACCTTTTTGTTAGGGACAGCTGAGCTTCTTCTTTATTTTGAGAAGTTGGCATATGTAAAATTTGAATTATGAGCACTTCTCAAAGATAGACAGAAGCATTAGAGGTCGCTTGGCCAACAATTAAACACCTGCTAAGCTTTCCTCCAGACAGTAGCTGGAGCTGAAGTCACCCTGTGAGCAAAGCATGTGGAGGCCTCGAGAAAGGGTCCCCGGGCATGTGGAGCACCTGGAGAAAGGGCCCTCTGGGCACATGGAGCACTTGGAGAAAGGGCCCTCCGAGCACGCGGAGCACCTAGAGAAAGGGCTAAGAGCGGGACCGTCCATAGGTTCTGAAGCAGCGGGGAGATATGTGAGTGAACCGCAATCCAGTGCCTGTTTCTCTTGCTCAAGCTGAACTGGAGAAGCAGCCTGAGGAGCTCACCGGGCAGCACCAGCAGCATGAGGCGGGCACAGTGGCCTCGTGCCAGCCTCCCAGATGCCATCCAGGACTGAGATGCCCCCACCTCCCGGCCAGACTGGGTGTCTCCCCTTTTTTATCGTCCTGGTCAGTCTGAACTGACACATCAGGTTCTGACCCGCTGAGAACCCTGCCCTGCTTCCCAGAAGCTGGGACATGTGTGCCACTGCTCTGCAGCTCTGGGATGGATAAGCATGCATGAGGCAGTCTCTCTAAATATTGCTCTGTGTACCCGGTCACAAAGATTTGAGTATTGTTCTTTTCCTTTCTACTCTGCAGCGATTCTAATTGAATAACCATAAAGAAAACAATTGTTTCTGATGTCTTATAGTGCCTGAACTACAGTATACTTTGTACTTCTACTTCATAGGTTTCTACCTATAAAGTCCATCTTTGTTTTTGAAAATATGAGTAATGGTGGCCACAGAAATCTTGAAAGAAGGCTTTGAAATGAGCGAGACATTGTGTGCATCCAAGCGCTGCAGGGATAAAAGGGCTCCTGCATGGATTGTTTTTTATTGTTTTTTCTCTCTTTAAAATTAAAAAAAAAAAGAGAGAAAGGTTGGCATAGTTACTTTGAGATTCCTACAAAAAAGTTTTTATTTATGGCCTAGCCCAGCTTTGGCAAATGCCACATACATTATTCATGCTTATTTGAATATTCCCAGAAGTGTAACTTCAGATTAGGAAAGTGGAAAGGGGTGGGGCCTACTGGACTGAGAGCAGGAGATTGTGGGGTGACACATCCCCCTTTTCATGCTTTTTCCCACTGAACACTCACCCAACACTCCTGCAGGTAGCATGGCTCCCTTTTTTTCTGGAAATTGGGCCCTGGCTCCCAAAGGTCTTCTTCCTTGGTGTTCTACACATTTCTCCTAAATTCCTCCAGTGGAGTTGTGCAAAAGGCAAACTGTGGTCTCTGCTTAGGATTTTTTAAAAATTGGGGTTGTTTGTGCACACACCAAAGTCTTGATTCTCCAGAAGAAAGACTGGCAATTGTCCCCAATATTTACACAGAGTTCAGGCCCAGTGTACCACTTGTGTCTATGAGACGTGCTGCATACCTTCCTGACACCCAGCTCCGGGCCAGCTAGCTGTTCTTGCACACAGGCTTCATGAGAGAGACAGTATCTTAAGGGAAGTGCTTTGGCTCGTGACTCTGGACCCTAGAAGTCCAGGGCACAAGGGTGGCATGGGAAGAGAATCCTATAAGGGAGCTTTATTTATGTCTAGCCCAGCACTGGTAATCACCTCACAAACATATTGTTCATGCTAATCTTCATATTCCCTGAGATTTAACCTCAGGTTGTGAAAGACAACAAAGTGCTGGAGGGGAGAAGAGAGCAGATGCCTAATTCCCTGGCCCGGATGTCTTCATGAATCCATTCGCGGGGACAGAGCGCCCTCTACCCAGTGACCCCTTGGCTCTGTTGGGCAGTGCCCAGCTTCTTAGCCATGCTTTCCAGGGCCTTAGTTGTGCAGCAGACCAGCACCTCCATTTGCGCCTGCCACGGTTGTAGCTGCGGCGCACCAGACTCTGTCCTCGTCTTGGGCAAGAAATCTGTGATTCACACGGTTTTACGTCCCCTCATGCAGTGAACAGGCAAAAAAACCCTCATTGACATTTTCATCACTGAATTCTTTTACGGCTTACCAGAGAGCTGCGCAAAGCGTCTGCACCTGTACTAGAGCTGGCCTCCTCGCTCCTACCCTTGCTACCTTCATTATCACTCAAACCTGCACATTTCAAAAAAATTAAGTTTGCCTTGTTTTATGTGTGCTCTGTACTTTGCTGAAGTATTGAATTGTATTGTCGACATTTTAGTTAATTGACTTATTTTGAGATAGCTGTAAATTCAAATTCAGGGTTAGCGAGTGCTGCAGAGGGATGCAGCAAGCCATGGTCATTTCCCACCAGTGTGCCTACAGCAGCACAGCTGGGAAACTGACAACACAGCTGGCTTGCTCTGTGCCCGTTTTTCATATGTGTGCACACAGGAATGAGTGCGCGCGCGTGCGCGCGCGTGTGTGTCTGCTTGTCCGTCTGTCCTGTCTGTCTCTGGTCCCATGCAATTTTCTTCTATGTATTCTGGTTGTATAATCACCACAATCCCAGTAGGGAGCAGTTTCGTTGCCGTGGGCTTCCTCGGGGTGACATGGTAGCGCACAGCGGCCCCTTCGGAACTCTGCCTCACCTGGCCTGCTCCGTACCACTGGTGGCTCACCTCCCTCCCTTGCACAGCCATACTGTGGGAAGAGGGCCTCACAGAGGATTCCCACAGCACCACCTTGGGCAAGGGCCTTTGCCTGCTCGCTCCTTCTCTTGCAGCATGCTGACCTGTTCATCATCAGCTCATTCTTTTCTATTAGTGAGCAGTTTCTGAAACATGGATCGGCAGTCACTTACCCATGGACAAGGACTTAGGGAGGGCTGTCAAGATAGCTCAGTGGCATAGGTACCTGTCTGGCAAGTGCAAGGTCCTGAGTTTGATTCCTGGTACAACACTTGGTGAGTTGTTAGTTTGGGGCTATTGCAAGGAGAGTTGCTATTAACATTTATAAATCTTTACATGAAAATGAATTCTCATTTTTTGATAAGCACGAAAGAGTGTGGTTGTTGGTTCAGTGGTGACTGCATTTTTATCTTTAAAAAAAACTGCCAAGCTGTCACCGTGCCAGAGAGGTGTGCCATGCTTGCTCCCCCCACCAAGGCTCCTGCTGTCCTTCTCCGGTCCTTCTGATGGGTGGGCAATGCTACTGTGTGTTGGTGTCGGTATTTCCCTTCCCCACAGCTCAGTAATGTCACGCACCACAGCCACGCTGGCTTGCTGCTCTGTCTGTGTATCTCCTTAGCCGAAAGGGCCGGTGCTCATTTTCTTTTCTATTGCTGACACAGGGGCTCGCTATGCAGCTTGGCCTCGTAGTGATCCTTCTGTCTCCAGCTCCCCAGCACCGGGATTATGGGCATGCACCAGCACCCCCAGTCTCAAGACCTGCTTGGCGCCTGGGGCTCAGGGCCCTCATGACATGTGGTACTGGGGATCGAACCTGGATCCTTGTGCTTGCCAGGCAGGGGCTTAGGCTGCCAAGCTATCTCCCCTGGCCGTGTGTTCATTTTCCAGTGAGATTTTTAAAATTGTTGTGTTTTGAGAATTTGTACAAAGTTTATTTTTTATTTTATTTTTATTTTTGTTTTATTACAGTACAAATGTCAATGAGACAGTTTTAAGATATGTTGACAAGATGGATTTGATAAATTAATACACTGCAAACTGTTTTCATAATGTTTTGGTATCACAGAAGGTGCATACATGATATTGTACTTACAGACATTATTATACCATATGTCTCTTATCAGTAAATTAAGAGACTGTAGCTGTTTGCGTATCTTAATTTTTATACCTGAATTACATCAAAGATTAAATAATTAATACTTTCTACCTTGTTATTTTCCTACCAGTTGTCCATAGTACTAGAAGCCGACATAATATCCTGTCCACCCACCATTAGTGTAAATATTGCCTCTCGTAGAATTATGTAGAAGCACGGCATTACCTATCCCAACTGTACTGTCCATACACACACATCATGATTCTTCCTTTCTATACCTCTTCCTTTGTCTAGACCTGTCAAAGATGGGCACTCTATTGTCATTCAACTAATTTAGGTGCCTGAACTCAACAACACAATCCAACACAGTCCAACATTCCACAACAATAGTGAGTTATCCAAAGAAGTCGTCAACCATACCCATTTACAACTCCACTTATTATTATGGCCTCGTGGTGTGTACTTCATTTTTATACTTTTCTTCTGGATGGTTAAGACCTAGATAGAGCAAGATCTATATACCAACACATGTACTTTATGTTTCTTATGAGGTCAGTGAAGACCCCTCAGGGTTTATCTTGTAGTCCTGTACCTTAGTCTATAGATCCTTTGTCTGTGTCATCCATGTGGATGAGTCACGGCCAATGCTTGACCAGTTTGCTCTCTGTGAGAGCCTGAGAGAAAGTTTTCTCTCCATGCGACTCTCCCCAGGCACAGTATAGATCGTCAGTCTCTTTCCTCTGTGGCTCTATAATCTCCTTGTTCAGAAAATTTGGAGCTCAACTGAGTTTTATGATGTTGCAGTACAGGTTCTCCAATGTCCTGAGTCTTCACTGACCTTGATAGAATTTGTACAAGTTTAGATACTAGCTCTTTGTCATATATTTGCAAGTATTGTTTCCCATTTCATAGATTCTTTTTTCAGTCTTTTATAGGATCATTCTCATAGTAAGGTTTTAATTTTGATACTCAGTGTACTGGTGTTTTACTTTGTTGAGCTTGCTTTTGTGTCAGGTCTAAAAGCTCCATTCCTAGCTCTGTCCTAGAGGTTTTACCCCATCCTTCCCTTGAAGTCTGATGGCTTCATGTGTATGTACTTACACTCACCACCTACAGCAGTATTTCCAGCCTGAAACATCACTGTAGGATGAACGCTGAGTGGTGGTGACACAGTGCACGTGTTTGCCGCTGTATAATTGTCAGCTTAGCATGAAGATATCTGATGTGTTCTTAGTTTAAGCACAAACTACTGCTGGTGGTGAGAATCACCCCCTGGGACAGGAGCAAGCTCTAAGTATTAGTAAAATTATCATTCTTCAAATTGAATTCCAGTGTAAAATTCCATTTTTCTACTCTCATGTATTTAATTTGATCTGAACAACTAGAAGAATGAAAAATAAAGTAGGGAAATTAATAATGACAATGTGGCATTTCCTATTTTTCTTGAAAATTGAAATTAAAACAATAATTTAGTTGCAGGTCATTTCATCTTTAGTATTATCCTTTCAACTGATATTCAGAGTGTATGTCAGAGGTATTGCAGGAAAAATATTTTCCTTTCCGATTTTACATGATGTTATGTAATGAAGTTTGACCATTATAGTGATTTTCTGGGCCACAGTTCTGGAAAATCACTGGTCTGGTTGACAGGATCGAGTGCTTCCTTAGCTCAGCGGCCCTGGCTTTGGACTGTGCACGCTACAGCACTGCCTGGCAGTTGATTGCGTGGAGGCGGCATGTCGGCCTCGGTTTCTGGGCACGGTGGCTTTCCTTTCCTGTTTCCCACAAGCTGGCAGAGGTTGGCTTTCATCTCTGTCGCAGAAGAAAAGTCTTTCAAATGCAAAAGCTGAAGCTTCAGGGCAGCTGAGGTCTTGGAGAAAGGGGATAGCACACTAAGGCCACTGTGCGCCCCCGCTGTTCGCGAAGCTCTGGCGGCCCTGTAGAGGGCTTGCTTCCTTTAGCTTATGCACCAATTGGGTTCTGGGATCGTTCTGTTTCCAACAGGCTCATGGGTTGCTGGCTCTCCTGACGCTGCCTCGGACCTCTGCTGTCTTGTTTTGATCAGCGTTTAGGTTCATGAGCTTCAGTGTTCAGAAATTCTATGTCAATTATTGGCAGAGTTACCTTTATTTCTAACCTAAAGTATTTCACTTACACGTACATACTCTAAAATCTCTCACTGGCATTTATGCACTGAATCTGCCTAACAGCATCATTCGTATAAATTAAACTTAAGTATATAAATATACTTAAGTTTAATTTATATGAATTATAAATTAAGTTTCATTCATTCCTTCCCTCAACTAAATGGTGTTACATAAGCAAAAATTATGTTGTTTCTTAATAAACTGCATT
This sequence comes from Ctenomys sociabilis, assembly GCA_004027165.1. Taxonomy (NCBI): domain Eukaryota; kingdom Metazoa; phylum Chordata; class Mammalia; order Rodentia; family Ctenomyidae; genus Ctenomys; species Ctenomys sociabilis. The sequence continues at coordinate 34,448 of PVKA01017458.1, read as the reverse complement.
TAAAAGATTTCATTTTAGATTGCCATTTTTGTGAAGAAGGGTATATTAATCAGAGCATTAAAACAATTATAGGTCATTAACAAAAAGCAAAACTTCTGATATTTATTATTTGCTTTTTAATCCTGTTGAGAAAAGGATTAATTTACAATTTTTACTGCACTGCAGGAGTTCAAGGTGTACATTAAATTCAATTTATGAATCAGTCACTATACCATCTTGAAATGAAATTTAACTGACCAAAAATTTCAGATTGGCTTATTTTTATTGCCTATAAGAAATGACAGAATATGTCACAATCAGTAATATTTTCTGTGTGTGCTAAGAAAAGTTTTGTATCTATTTCTTTTTCTAGACTTGAGAGCACTCCATGCAATTGCCATCATGTCAGGAAACATTCAGATGAGAAAGAGCCACCCCTGAGGTGGCCCGCAGCACTGGTCACAGGCACGAGCAAGCAGGGCCCTCCCCGGTGCTCGATGCTCTGAGCCACTGAGAACGATGAAGCATGGACTGAGTCCCGCCCTTCCAGGGCTCTTTATTATGATCTCTAAGCATTGTAAAGTTCCTAATTATTCTCTATAATTCTGGCCCAAACTGATGAGTACTGATTTATTCTGATGCTCCCTGTTAATTATACATCAAGTCTAACAGTGTCCTGTTTAAAAACAACGATGTCCTGGAGAAAATCTTTGCTAATCTCATAGCATACAAAGAATATAAATATCTGTAATCTTGTTGCTGTAGGACATAAAGACTGAAAAATCAACTATAAAAATAAGGCAACCTGATCAGAACATCAAAAACAGATAGATGGAAAATAATCACATGAGAAAAAAGCAGAAAGTCCTTACACATTAGGAAGATGACCGAACAAGAATAAGGTCTGGACAGGACTCTATCAGGATGTTGAAAATAAAACAGTGACAGTACCAAATGCAGATGATTTTGAAAAATCAGATCATTCATATTTTACTGAAAATGTAAAATGGTTCAGCCTCTCTGGAAGATAGTCTAGTTATTTCTTATAAATGTGGACACGTATAACAAACACCTTTGGACACACTGAACTTGGAAGATCTTATCGGAGCAAAGAATGAACTGCACAGCAGGCGAGACCAGCATGTGTTTGGGGAGCTCCACAAACAGTGTGGGTAGCCCATAGCTGAAGACAGAAAGGGAAGACACACAGAGCTTGGCAGGTTGCAGGTGGGCCCTTGCCTAATAAGGGCAGGGTGTGGCCCACTGGGGACCTGTAGTTGGTTCAGTCCCAGCCTCAGCTACTTGTTATAAGAATGCTCTTTCAAAACAGATTTTCACATAGCACTAGATTACATTTTGCCACATTAGGTCCAATTTAAAGTATCACATGCAGTTGTCATGTGACCTATGACTTTTATTCCAGAAAATGCAAATCTGTGTTCAAACAAAACCTTGCATACAGATAGTTTTAATAATTTTATTTATGTAGTAACAGCCAGTTTTCGTGTCAGTGCAGGAGTGGTGAAAGTGTGTGACATCAGTACTGTGAGCACCACTGCGCACCTAAGAAGCAAGCTGCTAACACGGGGGCAGCCTGCACGGCCACTGGAGAACAGTGCTGGGCAGGAGAACGCAAGGCTGTGTCCTTCGTGATTCCAGCACATAGCACTCCTGGCATAACCTGGAGAGATGGAAAATGTAGGTATCTGGCAAGGAGAGTTAGGGATGGGAGAGTAGATGGTCACAGAACTGTGGAACTGCAACGCATCTGGACGGTGGCGGTTTTTGTGTGATATGTGCACAGGAGGATGTTGTGTACAGGGCACAGTCGCTGGGTGTGTGCAAAATCCCTAACTCCAGATTTCAGCAAGGCCTGCTTGTTGTGTCGTTGTACTATATTATGATTATCTGGGATGACGAAAGTGGGTGGACAAGTTGTGCTTTCCAATAAAGGGCCTATTCTGGAAAAGGGTGTATGGGGCATCCCTGCTTCTATGCTGTTTTTGTTATTTGTAACTTCCTATGAATATATGGCTATTTTAAAATGATAAGTTTAAAGACCGATGTGCATGTGTTCTCCATATACTATGTTACACTGAGATTAAATGATTATTATTTTGAAGTGATGGCTATGATAACAATTATGTTCAACCTTCAAAAGTGACACAATACCTAGATACAAACGTGTTAAGTGCAAAAATGTTGTGTTCAGTTTTATTCATGAATCTGTACTCTCAAGACTATAGTGTGTCTCAGATATCCTATGAGGTTTTTTTTTTTTTTTTTTTTTTTTTTTGGTGTAACCAGATACTGAACTCAGGCCCTTGCTCTTGCCAGGGAAGCACTTATTCCACTGAGCCATCTCCCTGGCCCTCCTATGACTGTTTTCATTTTCTGCTTCTAGGATTCTGGTCCTTTGTTACACATGAACAGCAGACTGTAATTCTTTTCCTTCCTATTTGATGCAGATTAAGTTATTTAATTCCTGCTAAGAAACAAAAAAAAACACCGTGAATGAAAAAATGTAGATCCGTGTATGGCAGCTTGAATGTAAGCTTTTGTGATTCACAGCTGAATTCTTTGTGTGTCCCTAGTGAAAATATTAACTTTATGCTAAAATACACTTCTGTTTTAGTACCACTGGTGTTACTAGAAAATTCCTAAACACATTTCTAACAAAATGTAGATGGCTAACTTTTTAAAGCCTAGCTGTCTCACACTGACTTAAATTACAGTGCCATGGTAACGGCAAGATTAGGCTCTGAGAAATGATCAAGATTAGACCTCAGCATCTTGGTCTTGTGTAACCCTTGGATGAGTGTCTTGTCAGGCTGCTCTTCCCAAGCGAAGGGAAACTCTTCAATCTGCTTACAGAGCTCCAAGTTTTCTCAGCTCTCAATTTGTTCTTTTCCTTCTGCCCTGAGAAGCTTTGGACTGAGCCTTCTGCGCTTTCTGACAAGAACCGCACTTCCCTTGCTTTGCAGGGTGGGAGATTGAGATGCGGAAGACCAGGCCATCAGATTAGAATGTGGTGACATTCATGAGGGCCCTACATGGGACAGGAGTGGGCTGGGCACTGTGAGCTTTCCCAACAATGGGAGAGAATACCCAGCCACCACAATGTATAGAGATTTTAAGTTCATCTCACAAATTTGGAGGATTAAATTCATGGTCAGCAGGCTGGAAGGCCAAGATGGCTTCAGGGAAAGGGTAGCAGAGGACAGCTGCTTGCCCTGGGGCAAGTGGAGTAGATGCAGGAGGGAGAGGGAACAGGTGGCAGAAGGGAGAGGGAGAGGGACCGAGCCGAGGGCGGGAGGGCACCCTTCCAGGTCACACCACCCATGAGCCAGGTCCACCCTGGCAGCACCTTCCAGTGGCACTGTCAGCTCCCATAGTCCCTTTACCATCTCCGCACACCTGAGGCTTTGCAAATGTAAGCTGTGACAAGTGGGGTGGGTTTTTGTGTAGGAAGAATCAGGGGTCAAGCAATGTATTGACACCTGCAGAATTTTTTCAGCGCTGTATGCCATACCACAGACTAGACATTGAAATCTCTTCATGTTAATTTATAAAAATATCTATTGCCTAAAGCCCTAATTTTTAAAGTACCAGCATTGGGTTTAGAAGCAGAGGTCTGGGCTGCACGTACTGACTTTGTAGTATTTCAGTTTTATGATCTTCGAAGAATTAATCTTATAATCTTTATTATCCTCACATATAATGTCAGCCTTGTGATACTCAGGCTTTTTCTTTTTTCTTTGAAAGTGAGCCTTGCTCTACTGCCCAGGCTAGCCTAGAACCCCTGAACTCATGTTACCTCCTGCCTCAGGCTACCCAGTAGCTGGGACTGCAGGCACGTACCAATTGTGTCCAGTTTATAATACTGTATTAAAATGGTTTTTGTGAGGGTTAAATATATTAATGCACATGTGAAACAAAATTTCAAAATGTAAATGTACATGTAAGCATAAGAGGCTATTGCCCTTGGCAATCCTAGCTCACATATGTGGGATATTGTCTTAATTTCTTTTCTCACTGTTGAGACAAAATATCCAACTCCCAAACTTAACTGGAGGCTCACAGTTTGTAGAGATTTCCATCTACAGTTGGCTGGCTCCAAGGCATGATGGCTTTGCAGGGGGATACTGCAGAGGAGAGGCAGCTTATGGCAAGCAGGTGGGCGACAGCAAGGGAGGGACATCAGCAGTTTCTTTCTGCCTTTTTTATACTCTATCAGGGGTACTGAGATTAGGCCAGTGACAAACCGGTCATTAGGCTGGTGACATAGGCCCACATCTATAGTTCCAGCTTCACAGACTCTAGACACAGCCACTTCTGAAGGACCCACCCTGGCCATGGAGATGCTAGGAGGACAGCTAGACACAAGCCACAGAAAATGTTCAGGTCTGTCTGTCTGTCTATCCATCCCTATAAACGTGTGGGAGGATATTACATTTCTATCTGTGCAAAATTTTATCATGAAGACCAAGTATGTATTTTCTTTCTTTTTTTTTTTTGGCAGAACCGGGGATTGAACTCAGGCCTTTGCGCTTGCCAAGGAAATGCTTAATCTACTGATCCATCTCTTCAGGCTCTGTATTTTCTTTTTTAAGTCAATATACACCAGTGCCCTGCACACATAGAATGCACTTAATAAATGTAAGTTGAATAAATGGAAGAATAAACCTAAAAGGCAGAAGAATACTACAAATCTAGAGAACTAATATATTCTGATTGAATTGGTATTAAGTTAAGAATAAATACAGAAACAGTGAGAGCAAGAGTATCACAGTATCTCCTAGGTGAGCTTAAATAACTTAGGAATGACGGTGAATGTTTTTAACAGTTTCATTTCACTGCCATTGGCAGAGATGGGGGCATCAGTCATGACACGCTCCTACTCACAAACCTTAATCGACTCCAATTCTTCCCATTTCTTGGAAAATGAATTTCCATTTTATGGTTTGGCACTAAGTTTTTCAAATTTATTTTTCCACTGTACTGTGCTGTCTCTTCCAAGTGTCCCATCCACGCCCAACCCCTCTGTCGCACTTGCTGTTCCATGCCCGTGTCTTGCTCCTGTCCTCCTGTGGACAAGCCTCTAGTCTGGCCTGAGGGCTCACTCCCATCTGTCCATCCAGAGCTACCCCTAATGCCAGTGCCCTGTGACACCCACAGCGATGTCCTGCTTTGGAGGAAACTTCTTATCTGAGTGTGACACTTCATGGTTGCCCTTTGAGATCTGGGTCACTTCCTACTCAAACCTAAATACCCTTTTATTTTTAAGATACCTACACTGTACATACTCCACTACTTGTTTTCTGAATATGTTGAATATATGCAGTATATGTATGTCTTGTGAATAACATGCATTTATCAAAATTATGTGTAAAGAACAATTTTGGCGTACTAATCATTATTATCTTTAATTTTATTTTGGAAAAATAATGTATTTTTTTGGGAGCTGATAAACATTTCAGCAAATGAGGCTGGAATATCTGGATACAATATGTTCAAAAATAAGGTAAGAAACAAGGAAATAAAGGAATTTAAATTTTTACCTCATCAATAATAAAAATGAACATATAAGTCATAACATACTTGAAGGTAAGCACTAAAATTATAAAACTTACCAGGTGATAACAGAAGAACACAGAAGAAAATATATTTTCTTGAATTATGGAAAGACATCTTAGATTTGACCTCAAAAGTATGATATGTAAGGGAAAAAATGATAAATTATATCTTATGCAAATTAAAAATGAAAGATTTAGTTCTCAAAGGTGTGTAGTAAGAATGTAGAATGACATAACTCAAAGTTGGAGAAAATATATGCAGCTATATACCCAGAAAATGGCTTGTACATGTAACTCCTGAAATTCAAGAATAAGAAACCAAACCACTCAAGTAAAATACAGACACCAGATTTGAACAGATACTTCAAAGTACAGTTAGCAAAAGCACATGAAAGCGGGCTCAGAATGGTCACTGTTGGATCAAAGCAGAGCGACTCTCACATCATACTCTGCAGAAGGAACAGTATTGAGAAGACAGCACAAATGCTGTCCAGGTGTGGGAGCACAGGAGCCAGGACCTGCACACGTTGGCTTTGGGCAGATCCAGTCAGGTCTGTGAAGGCTTACACCTGCAGTGCCACATGACCTCACAGCTTTGCTGTCAGATAGCAAGGCGGTGCAGTGCAAGCAGGGACCTCTGTGTGGATGTTGATGACAGTGTTGTGCATACTAGCTAGAGCTGAAAACTATGCAGATGCCCATATTCAGCTAATAAGTAGATAAACAAAATGGAGCTGGTGTTACATTGGATATTATTTTCAATAAAAGGAGCACAGAGCTGACACATGTATCAATGCCGAGGATCCTCAGTACCATTGGAATAGAAGAATGCATATGAAATGGTTTGGTTTGTGTGAAATTTCTGAATAAGACTAGACTACATGGTGAGGAGGCAGGTCAATGTTTTCCTGGTGCTGGGATAGAGAATTCCTATGGAGGAATTCTATGGAGGAATTCCTATGGAGGGCATAATGGAACTTACTGGGATAATGGAAATGCCTTAATAAATTGGAGTGCTATTTGTAAAACTACAGTAATTTATTTAAATTTATTGATCAGGACAGGGATAACACATGAACTTTATGATATATAAATTATACTGAGAGAAAATGAGAGACAGAAGTATTGTTACTTAGGTTTTGGGCGAAGGAAACCTTGCTGGGGAAATGTGTAATCTTAGATCTAAAAGAGGTGTGAAAATTTAGAGAGTAAAGACCATTGGCAGGGACAGGCCATAGGGAGCACACAGGAAGCCAAGAAAATGGGGGCGCCCAGGGACAGCACAGGGAAATGGGCTCAAGAACGACCAATTGTTGGCTAGAAGTTGTCGGACTGTCTTTGCCGTAGGGTTGCAGTGCTGCGTGGCAGCGTTAGGCGCTGCACAGGAGCGTCACTCGGGGGAGTTATTCACCGTGGTTTCAGTTTTCTTGCTCTGCTCTTTTCAAGGCAATGCTCTGAGTGTATGAAAATGTGTGGATGACTACATTCTGGGTTGTAGCAATTGCTGAGAGGACACAAGGTAGGACAGCTGGCTGGGGTCCCCTCCAGAGTTATTTTTAAAAATAGAACAATGTGACTTTTCTCCTTTAAACCCATTAAGGGTTAAAAATGCCATTAGCATGTGAATGCGGATATCTCAGGAACTGATGTGCACAATTGGGGCTGCTATATTAATGAAAGCGAGATTATCATAGAAGTAAATCACACAGCCATAGATTTGCAACACGCAGGGCATCCATTAGCGTGCCAGTGGAGACGATGGGGTGCTATCCAAGAAAAGGTGATCTGTCTCAGTGGAGAGAAAGTACGAGTAGGACACATAGTTGAATTTTAGAAAACTCTAGGAGTATTTAAAAGCGAACACTATCCCTCTATCTCAAAATTTTATTTCAAAATTGGTTCTGTTGGGGAATATGATTCCATCGAATATAATGATATTATTTGTCATATCAACTAATGAAAGTTGAAATCAATTACTATAAAATTGTCATTTTTATGTAGCTTTTAAATGATAATTTTTACCTGCCCCATCTTTGGATAGGATCCTTGTGTGCAGATGTATCTCTGTTTTGCAGTTAGCATGGCAGTTTTCAAATATGGCATAAATTCCTTTCTCTGCAAGCCACTATCACCCTCTATTTAGAAGAATGACTTTGTTATAGAAGCTAGGGATGAATTAAGATACTTAAAAGCTCACCCTTATTTCTAGTGAGAGTGGAATTACCACTTCCTTGTGTACTGAGAAAAGTGAGTGAAATCTCTTCAGGTGCCTGGCCGCTGCCTGCCTGTCCCATGGGAGCCCTGGTCCGTGAGGCCCGGGCAGCTCCAGAGGGGCAGCGCATGCCACCACCTCCCACCTAGAGGTGTCTGAGGAGTCTCACCAGGAAATTATTATTTCGACTTTACAAATTTACCTTCTTATTACCTGGGAATTCTCTTAGATCTTAAATTGAAGGAAATCTCACATCTCAGTCTGAAAACTTCTATGAGTTCATATTTTTCTCTTTTATTCTGAAAAAACTTAAAAAGAGATATAAAAGATATATTGTCAGTGATTATCCAGCCATGTATGTGAACCATTGAAAATTAATTATTTAATAGGGGTGCATGTAATGTGCTCAAAATTTGGAAAGTCATTAAAGCTGATGGCTACAGGGGAAAGTTTTTATGAAAATTTAATGTCTAATAGACATAATTGTGATTTCTAAAAATAAAAGAAAAGTGCCTATTTCTGCGTTGACAGAACATAAAAGATAATGAATTAATATTTAATTATTGCAATTATGCATAAAGTAAGGAGAGCTTCTCTGGCTCAACAAGACAATTAATAGATATTTAAAATACGGTATGCAAAGTACTCAGTGATAGCACATGGAAAGTAAGCAGGGCACTAATAACTCAGACAGTTGCTCGCTGTAGGAAGTTCTGAACCTTATGCGGATAATCCTCCAAGTGCCTTCGTTCCAGATGTTTAACATCTGTTTGTTTGTAGGCAGAGGAAGGCATCCCGCCTGTCCTCCTGGTGCCAAGAGTCCATCAGGAGAGGGAGGAGCAAAGAAGCCTTCATTCTCTGCTAATGACTGTGACAATGACAGCTACACCATCGACGTCTTCCTGTGGTGGATGCCAGGCCAGGGGGGTTGCCCATCTTATTTTTTTCCTGTGGATGATCCAGAGCCTTTTTTGCACTGAGCCACACCTATAGCCCTTCGTGTGTTTTATTTTGAGAGAGGGTCTCACTGTCCCTAAATTGGTCAGAGCTCAAACTAGTGGTCCTCTTGCTTCAGCCTCCAGGCTGCTGGGATTGCAAGGTGCGTGCCGCCACATCTGGCTTAGGTGTACGATTTTTAAGCCTTGAAGAATTCTGAAAGAATAACGATAAACTAGCAGTTGATATGGTGTGTCCTGTACATAGTTCATCTAGTAGCACATGCCTAATATCGTGTCCATCTTTTATTTTGGTTTAGAAATGATGAATTAAGGAGGAAGGAGGAAGGAGGAAGCTCTGAAACTTTTGGGGGCAAAAGAAGAAGAGCAGCAATGGGGACTTAACATGAAATGGTTTGTCTTGAACGTTGCGTGCTGGAGGGGCTGGCTGCTCTCCGAGGAAGGAGGGCGTGTTCCAGCGCTAGGCGGGGTGGTGCTCTCCTCTGGTGTGTGTGTTATGCCATCATCTCGCTTCCCACCCGCTGGAGCGCAGGAGGTTGTCACTGCAGTGGGGAATCTCGAGGCGTCAGGTCTAGTCAGGAGACTCCAGGACTGAGGAGCAGTTACACTCTCCTGGGCCCTAAAATTCTCACAAAGTCATCTTTTACACATTGAAAGCTTTTTCTCCTACAATAAATAAGTGGGCAAAGAGCGGCGGAAATTGCTTTCAGTCTCTCTATAATGTGGAAAGAAAACAAGTGTGTAATCCCAGCTGCACTGAAAGCCACTTTTCGTCTGTTTTACAAATACGGCAAAAGTGATTTAAAGCGAATTATTGGTTGCATTTGTGCGAGGATCTGACAAATTACAGATGAAAGGAGAAAGCCCTTCAGGAGCATTTATAATACAATCCTTCACTCTCTGTAGGGGCCCAGTGGGAGGTGGGGCGGGCTCTGAGATCGCCCTCAGACGTCTTCCTTTTCATCGCGGAAGCACTAACACCAACCACAGGTGGTAAGTGGCAGCCAATTATGCCCCCACGTCCAGAATTAATGGCGTTTCGCAGCCTGGCAGACTCGCAGTCCTGGCCTCTGTGTGCTGCTGCTAGGCCTGCTAATCTCTCGCTTGTCCACCAGGGAATGCACTAAACGCGCAGCTACTGCTGGCCAGGGAGCCCATCTGTCTCTCCTTGTGTCTCCTAATGAGCGGCCTGGCGCAGGCCCAGCCACAGCCGCCCCTCCACCCGCCGGTCTGCAGCCCGCCTTCCTGGGCCTGCTGTGGCCTTCAGGCCTGGACTCTGTGTCCCTGCGAAGCTGACAAGAGTGGTGAGGGGACGTCAAGCTGCCTTAGTTCACGCTGTGCTGTGCAGGCGACTCCTGAGTCACAAAATGTAACCCGAAGTTAATTGTTCCT
>PVKA01017458.1:0-24233 GCA_004027165.1 Ctenomys sociabilis | reverse complement strand
ACGGATTTAAGACCGAGTAGTGTGCAGCTTGTGTTTTGCTGGAGAGCTCTACAAACTTTACAGATTTTGGTTACATTCCATACAATGTAACTAGGGAAGGAGCTAGCTAGCAAAGTGCTCTACATGTAGACCTAATAACCTGTGGAGTCACTTCTTCTCATTAGGTTTGCTTAAAGATACACTTGTACCATGCCAGGCTCAATGCTGTCATTCTTGACAAAGAGGAGTTTGCCATCTTTTCTAGGAAAAAAGTAGTTGCTGTTTGTAGATAGGCATTTCCTGTTCCCAGATAGTTTTAAAAACTCAGTTTCATCTATTATTTCCAAAAGCCTCCATGTATCTTACATTGTGCTCCACACTACGTTTAAGCTTGCTCAGAAGTGTTTCAGCCCCTTGCCACTGAATGAAGTTGGGGTGCTGGACGCCCACCTGCCTGGTCTTGTGGGTTCCAGAGGATCTGGGTGTGCCCACCGGCTATTCTGTGCAGGTCAGTGTTCTGCGTAAAAAGGTCTCTGCACACTTCTTACTTCTGATCAAGATTTTCTGTCTTCCTGCTTTTTCATTGTGAAGCTATTCTCATTTCTCACGTTTTGTTTCTGTTTTTTGTTTGAAGCCTTCTTGGTCTCCTTCAGGCTTTACAGAATTTTTTTTTTTTTTTTTTTGCATGACTGGGGATTGAACTCAGAGGTTGAACTTAGGCCCTTGTGCTTGCCAGGAAAGCGCTCATTCTGCTGAGCCATCTCCCTAGCCCCTAAAGTTCAATGTAGCTATTTATTTATTTAATTAATTTTTGTATGTAAGATGGGGTATACAGGGTCTCACTGTATTGATCAGACTCACAGTGATCCACCTGTTTACAGCCTCCCAAGTACTGGGAGTCCAGGCATGCGCCCACCATGCCCAGTCTCAATTGCCCTTGGAGATCAAACCCCCAGGCCCTGCGTCTGCTTGTAGGATCTTTAATCCACTGAGCTTTTTGGCTGGCCCTGCTACAGGTGTTCTTTTTTTCCCATAAATTTATTATGGGTATATAGCCATATACCTATCTTCTTTTTAATCGATACTTGATGGAAAGTATCTGTTCCATGTTATACCTAAGACATTTGATATTTAGACAGATAGTTAGGGTAAACTGAACTGCATACGTCGCAGGATAATAATCAGCCTCTCTTCTGGATGGTTAACAACCTAAGTTTGCAGATCAAAAATTGGAGAAAAGACAGGGCTGCAAGGTCAGCCAATATTTTGGCCTTAGCCTTTCCAGATCAGTGAAGACTCAGGACATAGGAGAACCTGTACTGTAACATCATGGAACTCAGTTGTGCCTGAAATTTTCTGATCAAGGAGATTATGGAGCTACAGAGGAATGGGATCAATGATGTACAGTGTGCCTATAGGTGTTCTTTATAGCATTACCAAACACCTTCCAGGATCTTATTGAATACCTGATTTGAGAGGAAAAGGCTGGACTTTACACCATCCTGCATGATTCCGTCTCATGTTTGGTTGGACCACAAATCTCTGAAAGGAAGCGATTATATCGTACAGGAATATCCCCAGAAACACCTAAGGCCCTTCTAAGGATGAAGTGGGCGGATGTTGTTGATTGTGGAGAGTTTCTTTAATTACTGGCAAGGACACTGAAGAGGCGAATTTGGGATACTTTTTCTTTGATAGTTGCATTGTCTTCTCCTGAAATAAGTTACCATGGTGATTCTGGCCTGGCAACTCCCCACAGTGATCCTTCAGTCAGGAGAGTGATGGAATGAGCTTGCATTTATACTTTTCGGGTTTGCTTTATTAAATTTATTTTTCATGCCAAAATCTCTTGCTGGTGACTGGCACTTAAATAATTCATCACATCAAAGGGCAGAGATTAGTACACAGATAATCTAATTAGGCATTAATGTGATTCTGGTTACCTTTTCTGAATCAGGTCACCTGTGTGATCAGAGCTGCACATTTAGTATTGGCCATATGCTGTTTGTTTCCCTAATAATTTTTATATGAAACTGTCTACCTTATAAGGGCGCAACCTGTTCTTGCAGATACCTGGCTACACACCGTTCCAGGACACCCCAAATGTCTATCTGGTTAACGTTCCAGCTGGGTGTGGACCCAGCTCAGACGCGAGCAGTGCCTGTGAAGAGGAGGAGCAGAGTTTGCCCTCCATTGAGCATTTGATCTGCAGTAAGCAAAACATGACAGCCTGCAAGCAGGCACAGGGGCCAGGGGGCTCAATCCCCGGGGTGCACTGAGATGGCAATCGAGACTGGGCTCAGTAGTGCATGCCTGTAATCCCAGCTCTTGGGAGGCTGTAAACAGGTGGATCACCAGAATCTGATCTAGTGGTGAGACTCTGAACACCCTGTAGACCCTTCCTTAAAGTACAAAAAACAAACACAAAACCAAACAACTCAGGATAACCGGCATGGGTACGTAGACGCCTACCTTTCTCTGCTTTCAAGTTACAATCTTATTTCCTTCTCTCCAGCACTTTATCTGGCTAGCGCTGACCCTTTTATGGTCCCTGTGCCACCGCCTGATCTGAACTACATCTGCCATGTGTGATCTGTTCCGTTATCCTGTCTGCCAGAGCAGATTTAAGTAAGCTTTGCAAGAGAAACTTTCCTTTTGAGACTAAAACACCATTCTTCTCAGTCTTATAGCTTAGAAGACTGTCTATAGGCACCTAAAATATGTTCAGCACTCTGTAAATTTTCTCTGCACATCCAATATTGAGCTGTAACCCCCAAGGCTCATATGTCACTATCGCTAGGTTTCGCTCAAGTTGTGCTAATATTCTCATCAGCAGACGTTTACTTATTTGTTCATTCAGCTGACTGCCGGGGCCAAGGGCAGTGTGGAGAAGGCATCTTTCTACCTGCAGGATTGCTTTCATCTCCTTTTCCTCCTTTTTCAATCTGAAATCTTCTCTTTGACACATGAACTACTCAGCACTGATTGTGGATGTCTTTGCTCCTGCAGCAACCATTATTCATGCCAGCTTAGCACAAAGAGAGGTGGAGGAGGCCCCACCCCCCTGCTGACACCGTCCACCTGTCCTTCATCTGATTCCTGACCTCCACCTGACTTTCCGGCCACCAGACCTCCATCCACCAGACCTCCGTCTGACCTCCCTTCACCTGACCTCCCTCCTCCTGACCTCCCTGTTCCTGACCCCCAGCTGACCTCCACCTGACCTCACCTGACCCCATCTGTCCTTCTAAGTCACGGTCTTCTCCTTCCCAAGGTTCCTTCTCTGGCTATGTTGGTTATCTACCGCTGTGGCATTCTAGATTTTCTTACTGCACCTGTAACCATATCAGCTTCCACTTCTCAGAGCATTTTCCCACAATATGTAAAATTCTGAAAGTGCTTTCATCCAATCAAATGCTCATACCCATCTTCACTATTATCACCTTCTTTTCTCTTGCTTTATACCTCTCAGAATCTATGGCTCAGTTAGGTGGCTTCTGTAACAATCTCAGTTTCTTCTCCTCTATTTTTACTCAGCTGTCAAGTTTCCAAACTTGATTTATACCAAATTGTTTTCAATTTTTGCAGTTGCCCCCAAGAAGCTGTATTATTTGTTTTTTAGGTGAGCACATCATTTATATTTCTTTATTTTTAAAAAGAATAAAAATAATTAAAAAATCAGAAATGATACAGAATTTCACTAAGCAATATGTTAGTATTCCAACAGTGGTTGTTATATTGCATAATGCTGGCTTCAAATTAGTTGTCCAGCTTACCAGATAAAAGCATGTAAAATTAGTATGCTGAATATCTTTTAAAATAAGAATCATTCAGCTTCAGAGTCATTTTTCTTAAATTCCTGAGTGTTAAAATTCAGTTAGCACCTATCGCATCAAGCAAGCTTACGAGCTTCTCCACTAAGTCTCGTTTTCAACTATGTGCAGACAATTGCAGTTTCTTCCTGTCATCTTGCATTCAGTTGGGCTGTGGAGCTCACTTGCTCCTCTGCTTTCCCCTTCCTCACAGCTGCTGCTTTGCACTGCAGGGGGCAGCAGTGCCCCTCTGCCCAGGAAAGGCAGGTCTCTGTGATCCACCAGCTCTGTCCCACCCCTGCAGGCCCTCTCTCATCCCCTCCATCATTGCCTCCCAGCCCTCTGTGATTGCCCAGGGGGCACATGCTCTCCCCCAGCCCTGTGCTCTCCCCCAGCCCCCTATGAACCCACACTTCCCCCAGTTCGAGGGCTGCCTGCCCTCAGTGTGTGTATTTTCCTACCTTCCTTTTCTTTCCCTCCCCGCCTTGGAAGCCTGCACACCACCTCAACTTTTTGGAAACTGGTACCTGGGCCGTTATCTTTCCTAGCACTGCACAACAGCCAATAATTCAAACGTCTCAGTGCTCCTCGAAGGTGTTCATTACCGTGGTGCTTTACAGTGTCCTTGGGTGGCCTTCGCGGCTGTTCTGGCACAGGTGCCCCTGGGCATGGCTTAGCTCTCCCTGTCCTTGTGCTCTGCAAGCAGCAGCAGCTGGGGCCCTGCAGGAGGCGAAAGCAATGAATGCATTCCTTTCGGAGAGAGTCAGTGAGCATTGGGGCCCTTGTGATGCAGAAGGCTTCACATTTTTAGCAGTATTTGTCAATTAGAGGCTTTCATTCTTCATGTGAGCAAAACCTAGGCTGAATTTATGTCTGAAATATATTTTTATATTGTTTTTTCCTGGAGAGTTTAACAGATGTTATTAGACATTTGCCAACATTCCATGCTACTCTGCATTTTAAGTGTAGCATTTCTGAGGAGTGTGGGCCTGGCACCCTCCTCTCTCTCTCTTCCACCCTCTCTCTCCCTCCTTCTCTCCCCCATCCCACTCCATCCTAGTGAATAATGCAATCTCAAATCTAGAAATCCTGCAGCCTAGCAGTTCTGCTTCGTTGCTCTTTCCGCTTGTCTCTTACATTAAAAAAGTCAAGTTCTGTCATCTTGATTGAGACTATAAGCCACTCTTTGTCCTCACTGCCACCTTTACCCGAGCCACACCACTGGCTGGACTGTTGGGCAGTTCTCTAACCTGGCTACACCCAGCTGCCCTCTCCACTCATGCACTGCAATGATTTTCAAAAGCATAAAAGCCATGTCACCTCCCTGCTTAAGACATTTTAATGACTGGAGTCTTACTTGGATGCCAATGGAGCACACATGTTTTGAAAACTACGTTATCTTTTAGAAGTTTCAGGTTCGCAGCTTAAGCTCCAGCTATAGAGACACCCACAGTGTCTTTCATGGGGATCTTTGTGCACTGTATCACAGGGCCTAAGGCTTGCACTTGGTGTCACTCTGGTTTTGTTCATTCTATGGACTTGGACAGAGGTGCACAGATGCTTGTCCACTATGACAACAGCCCGCTTCCACCGCCCTGAAAGTCCTCTGTGCACCGCTGCTCTTAGCCCCTGGTGCTCACAGGCATTGCTTCTCCTATAGTTTTGCTTTCTCCAGATGCAGTTGGAGCAGTGTCACATCACCCTTTCAAGTGGGCTTTTATCGCTGAGTATGCATGCCCTTGCATTTTCTGCATGTGTTTTCAGGGCCTTTCACTCATTTCTTTCTGTGGTCATTCGTATTCCATCATTGGGATGCAACACACTGTACTCCTCCATTCATCTGCTGAAGGACAGCTGAGCTGCTACCAGCTTCAGATCAGATGCCATAAGGATGTTAAAAATATGCCAACTCAAAATATGCCAAAGTGGCATGTAGGAGGGACATGGAGACAGCCCTCACCTTGTGCTCTTTTTTAAAGAGCAGATAAAATTCCTTTGTGAAAGATGTCTTCATTGCCACCTTCATAGGAAGGAGTGATTCATCATCTGGGACAAGGACAGAAAACCGGTGGGTGAGATCTGTACAGGCCTTGGCACACTAACTCATGTCTCCTAGCCACCTCCGAACACAGAGAGCTGCGCTCTGCACATCTCAGTAGGCGGATGCTGGGCAGTGCTGGGCCCAGCCTGAGGGTGCTTGCCTAGTGTCCAGGAGTCAGGAGGTCTGTGTCAGTGCTCAGGAATGGCGGCACCTGGTGGGAAACACTCAGCTCCTGCAGAGTGCTGTCCATAGACCACACTGATAGAGCTCTCCAGGAACCCTGCTTTGTTCTGGCAAGAGGATTGTAACGGAGGCATGAGCCTGGTCTCATGGCATCACCTTCACTCCCTCTGAAACATGCTCTGGCCCTCTGAACATCAACTGTGCACTCTCATGGAGCCGAGCCACAGCGGGTGCTGTGACCTTGCACTCTGGGACTGGGAGGTAAGGAAGCTTCTTTTCTTTATAAAGTACCCAGCCTCAGTGATTTCATTATAGAAACAGGAGACTGACCCACATCTGCTTTTTGTGAATTCAACTCTAACCATGGCTGTGTCCTTTGTCTTCTCTGAGAGCTTCTGTGTCCTGTAAAGCTTATACCAAGTAAGCATGTATGCAGATGTGCATGGTTTTCTCATGCTGATTTGTGTCATCTTAAGTCACTTTAATTCTCAGGATCAGTCTAAATCTGTCAGAAGGTACAGTCGTTTGCTTTCTGTTGCTAGAACACAATACTGGAGGCAAAGAAAAGAGGTTTGTTTAGTTCACAGTTTTGTATGTCCAGTGGCTGCCTGGCCTGGTGAGGGGCTTCCCTGGCGACACTGTAACGGAGCAGTGTCTCACGGTGGGAGCATGCAGGAGGGAGAGAAGGGCAGGAAGGGCCCTGTTGTCCTTCAGAACAACCCACTCTCTGGAAGGCCAGCACTGTTCTGCGCCAGTGCACTGGTCTCTCGGGGTGGAGCCTCCTGGTGACCGAGTGCCTTGCTCTCAGCCCTGTTGTAGAAGACTGTGTCACTGCTCAGTGCAGTCACCTCAAGGGTAGGGGCCCCGCACACTCGGGACAGCCAACCACCCCCAGACAAAAACAGTAGGCTAGCACAGAGCTGTACCTCTGCGCCGGCCGCCTGGAGCATTAGTGCATCGGGCTCCATGGGCCTGAGCTTCATTCCCAAGGCGCACAGCAAACAGCACACCTGCTGTATCGAGGGTAGAGTGTGTTTTGTTCGGTGGAGCACCCTGAGACGACTCCCATGTGGCTGCCTGGCCTGGGCTCCCTCTAGCACCGAGGGCATGTGGGCGCCCTCCTCGCAGCTCTGTGAAGGCCTGGATGCGCCTGCTGTGACAGTGCGTGCTGGTGTCTCCTTGCTTCATGCATATCTCCTCCCCACATGCTGAGGGATGTCTCTCTATGGGCTCATTTGCCCTGTGTGTCTGTGAAGTGTTCTTTAGGATTTAAAAATTTTTTCTTTTATTTTTATTTTGGAACAGGGTCTACAGGCTCTACAGGGTCTCACTATGTAGAATGGACTCCTAGTGATCTGCCTATGTTCAGCCTCCCAAGTGCTGGGATTACAGGTGTGCGCCACCACACCCAGAGTCAACCACTATCTCAGTGTACCCCGGGGGTGGGGCCGGCACTGCATGCCAGGGATCAAATCCTAGCTACTGAGTCTGCCTGAGCAGGTGTTTTAATCCACTGAGCTATCTGGTTGACCCTTCTTTAGGATATTAAGAACCTCTAAAGATTGGGTTGTTGTTTTCTTTCTGTTCAATTTTAGGAATTCTTTGAACTGTTGGCTAACAATGTTGTATGTGTGTGTGGTGTGTGTGTGTGTGTGTGTGTGTGTGTATCTGTCTGTCTGTCTGTCTTTTGTAGACATTTTCTTCCTGGAATTTCTGATCATTTCATCTTGACCATAGCAATGGTATAAAAATACTTCCCTTCAACACTACTGATACACAAATGGTAAGCAGCAAGCCTTTATGAAGCAATAATGCTCCAGTGTTGTCACCTCTCACAGCAGGCAGGGTCTTCCCTCCAGGGTTAGAGTTCAGAAGTTGCTGCTGCTCTATTGCTAGCTCAATAATTTTTTTTTTTTGCATTCAGTTGTAACAATGGAAGCATCTCCAGCCTCTTCTCTTCTTCGACTGTCTTTTCAGGGGTGATCTTAGAGTGTCTTAGATTTGAGATTGCTTGCTCTTTTTTCACTGCACAAGTAGGCATTATTATAAAGGGGGTTTTGGAACATTATGGTGTGTGTGTGAGAGAGAGAGAGAGGGAGGGAAGGAGGGAGAGGGGAAGAAGAACAAGAGAGGGAGAGAGAGCAAGAGAGGGGGAGAGAGGGAGAGAAGAAAGAGGGAGAGCATGGTGTGTTGATGAAATTTGGCAGAGCATCTGCACTATCAACCATTCTGTGTTTATCTGCTGCTTTACAGGGAATGAATTTAGTTTTTCCCCACAGTGGCTTTCAGGGCCTTACATCATATAGACCTTGCTTACTTATGGTATCAGCTACCTTTGTGCCTAGACAAAATATTTGATGCTCACATTTACAGGAGAGGAGGCTTATTTTGACTCATATTTTAGGGAGGTTCAGTCCTAATAGGCTTGCTCTGAGGTAGAAGAAAGGTAGAGAAAGTGTGTGTGTGTGTGTGTGTGTGTATGTGTGTGTGTTTGCACAAATTTGCTCAGTGCAGGGTGGCCCAGAAGTGCAGCCCAGGCGGGCTCCAAAGATGGCCCGTAAATGCCCCCAGGCCCCAGTCATGTTGACACTTGCCTGAGCACCGTACCTGTGTAGCGGCTTCCAACGTTCTGTCCCCCTTCACTGGGCGCTGTCTTTCTAAACATGTTATCCTTTGCTTTCATCAGCCATTTCATTTGATATTAGGCATGCTCTGTCCTGAAGAAAATCTTGGAATATGGTTTTTTCTATTCTTACATCTGGCCTTTTATCTAAATCAGTTCTAAAATCAAATTCTTGGAGACTTTAGAAGGTCTTCACACCTAAAATAAAACATTCACACCAACACTATGATGAGTCTATCCACTAGTTTCTTTAATTGATTATAACTTATTAAATCATGAAACTATCTTATTTGCTTACCTATATTGTAATAATCAGGGTTTTATTAGAGAAACATATATAATGCAAGATACACAAATTCATAAGAAATTACAAGATCGGCTTACCTCGGCCAGCCACAGAGTCAGCTGAGGCAGGGTGCAGAGGGCACCTGCACACTGGAGACTGAAGGGTTCAGCCCAAGGTCTGGAGCCCACTGCAGTGTTCCATGTGAGTCCAGATCAGAGGCTGATGGGTCTGGGTCAGAATGCTGAAGGGTTTAGGACACAAGCTGAAGCATCTGCGCTAAAAGCCAGTGCAGGGTGCCCAATGTGAAGGTGCAGACTAGAGCTCATCTGAAGAACAGAAGCCAATCCGTTCTTCTGTGTTCCCCCTGTACTGTCCAGTAATGAGCTGCTCTAGGCTGAAGACTTTCTGAGCTGATGTGTTCAAGCCCTAAATGTGCCTACTTCACTCCATGTATCAACCACTGCAGTTACGTTGGTTTCCCACGCTAGATACTCTTGAGGACAGGGCCTTGCAGGGCCATGGTACCCTCCTGTGCTCATAGCAGTGCTGGAGAAGCAAGTGCCCAGGTAGTGACTGCCAATGAGCAGATCAATGGATAGACAACAGCAGCTGGCTTCAAAGTCAGAGTCCTCAAAAGGCCCTGTGAACCATGGTTATTGGTTTCCTGGGGCAAAGTCACTGCTACACCAGAGAGGACACAGAATTGGGTACTGGACTCCCTTTGCTTTCTGATGTAACAGCTCATTGTAAGTTCAAACTATGAGCCACTGAGGCAACGTGTCATGCACTCTTGACTGAGAGACTCCCTTTCTTCCTTGAAGTTTTCAGGAATGTGTGTGCCTGTTTCTCCACTACTCACACTGCATATTCCTATTGTTTCTCCCATGGCTGTTTTTGTTGTGGAAGATGACTTTTTAGTGTCCTTTTTGAGTTCTTCCTCTAAAGAGACACCAATACATTCTACCTATTCTATCCAACTAGTGTAAAAATTCCACATGTTACTCAAAGAAGCCAACTGAGGCTCGAGGCCCAGGAAAACAGTACTAGAATACTGTAGCAAGGAGAGGGCCTTCCAAAGCGACACAGGGAAGTTCATAAGTGTGTGTGTCACAGTTGCCTCGACAATGTGATTTCATCTAGAGGAGACAAGAATTGTGCTGCGAGGGTGGGTGACTGTGGGTCAGGAAGACTCATCTGCTTGAGGTACTTCAAGTGGAGAGGAATCTAGCACCAGGAATGAGTCTCAGAAGCAAGAGAGGCCACACAAAGCAGTGAATGCTAGTGATGGGGCCAGAAATCACTTGGAAGCTAGTCCTAGCCTCCCAGCTTTGAGGAGGTGGGTGCTGTGACTGTCACAGCTGGCACCCTTCTGCAGCCTCAGCACAGAAGCTACTCAGCTACTCGTTCTGCTCCACCTCATACAAAAGTGCCCCATGCACAGTGAAAACCATGTGGAGACTCTGGGAAGAGGGGAGCCAGGAAAGCTATGTCTAGGCTCCACCCTGATGTTCAGCAGAGGGCTGGATGTGGTAGGAAGGAGGTCTGCTGGCTCAAATAAATACTGACCCAGATAAACCTGCTATACGCTCTGCCCCCATGGATAAGGGCCTAGTGACAGAGGCAGAGCAAAGAAGCCACCTTGTTGGGAGCCCCAGGAAGCTAGGAAATTGATCAGATGTGTGTAGGTGGCACTGAGCCTCGGAGCAATAAAGCAAACAAGTTACCTCAGTCCTAAGAAAAACATCCTGTCTGGTTAGGCCAGCTATTAGTCACTAGGCAACTTTGTGTCATGTGTTACAAACTTTGAAAAAGTATAAATAAAAGATGATTTTGTGTGAGTTAAGCTGGTCTTGCCCATCAGGCAGACCCATGACCACCTAGCCCAGCTTTTTTCTTCTTGTCTTTTTCATTCCTGCTATCCTGTCTCCCTGGGTAGAACCATTCACAGTAAGACCAAATGGATCCCTATACTGTCTGAGAAGATGACTTTCTTCTTCAGAGACTCCTAATTAAGGCAGCCTTGTGTGCGTGATGTACACATAACTCTCCATAGCCATTTTTTCATCTTGTTCACACACGGTAAGAGCAGTTCAGAAGAGTCCAACTGATTAGGGCCTGAATGAAACACCCACTGATTCTGGGCAAAGCCTTCCTTTGAAGGTAGAAGGGAAGTGTAGCAACATCATGGCATTACAGCACTCAAGTCCTGGCTGGGAGACAAGATTAAAGCACAAGGAATACCCTGAGAGCAAATATGTTGTATAGTGACAGCACACTTGGGTTTGTAGCTTGTCCTATGCAGAAGAGAGTATTGGTGTGTTTGGAGGCGGGGCCTTGTCTGGCACTCACAGGTAGGTGCTCTTGAGAGGGAACACTGTTTGGGTGAGGGTAGAGGGACAGATGTAAGTGACCCCATGAGTTCCCGGAGACAGGCTGAGCTTCACTGGTAGCCTCCTAAAAGTACTCTGGTCTCTAACTTTTCCCTGCTGGCTCTTTCCCCTCAATGATGAATAAGCAATAAATTTTATTTTAAAATAAAAAAGAACATCAAAAAACAAGGTTTTGATATATAATCGAATGGATTGCTTCTTTGCTCGGATCTAGCATTCAAAAGTTTATAAATTTTGTTATTATATTAGTAACAAACACGTCTCAACATGCCCTCACAATTCTGGAGCAACACCCAGGCACTTTGATGCAGGTTCTGAGGACATAGGCGGACGCAAATGCAAAGTAGCCTGTGCCTTTGGCAATCACTCAGCGCTCTTCTGGCACTGCTTCCTTCCTATCACCTGAAGCCTTGTCCCCATGTCCCTGTCTTCTGTCTCATAGGCATTCTTGCTGGCTGCTGACTGCATCACATCACACAGTCTTTACTAATTAGAAATTTGGCTTAGGCACCAGCAGCAGAAGGACATCATCCTTAACTTTGAAGATGGGCTTCAGGTCTTGGTGCCTTCACAGGAATCGGATTATACTCTCCTTCCTGTATCTTTCACACTGTGTGGAGGTCATGTTTGCACCACACCTGCAACACCAAGATAGATATGTCACAACAGGAACCATGTAATAGTAACAGTGATTGTAGTATTCTTAGCAAAGGCCTGGAGCCTAAGAGAAGCTTGATGTGAACTGAACTGGAAAGAGTGGGGAAAATTTTGAAAGGCCAGATGCCTACCGTAGCAAGGCAGGGAATGCTAAGTCTCAGGAACTGGGCCTCAGGTAGCAGGGAGTCGCTATAATTGCATGAGCATCTTCCTTGAGCTAGGTCCTTACAGCGCTCTACAGTGTGCAGATCAGTATGACAGAACTGGCAGCACAGCAGAACCCTGGAGCACAGGTCCTCTGGCTGGAGACAGAGGTGCCGAGGATGCCCACTGTGGGTGGCACTGCTCTTAGTACATGGTGGAGGGTGGGGGTCAGATCAGACCCACACCTTCCGTAATATACAACAGCACTCACAAAATGGAGCAAAGCCTCAAATATAAGACCTACAACTGTAAAAGTCTCTGAAGAAGACTGACCTAGGCCTTGAGGAGGTTCCTGGATGTGACACCAAAAGTACAGGCAAAAAAAAAAAAAATAAATAAAAAAATAAAATAAAATAAACAAGTGGAACTGCATGAGACTGAGGCATTCTGCACAGCCAAAGAAAGGATGGGCAGGAGAGCAGGAGTGAGGGAGTGCGAGCAGGGGCTGCAGGAGGTGGCCACTCTCTCCAAGCACTGCGCTTGGAGAGTCACCGCCTGTCCCAGGATGGGACTTGAGCTAGCTCTTGAGAGAGGGTGCTGCTATAAAGGGCAACCCAGTCCCCAGGCTCTCTGGTGGCTCGCTCTGTTCCCCTCTGCTGCATGTCATCACTACAAAAGCTTCACCAGAGTCAGGAAAGGGCCAAGGTGAGTCTTGAGCCTCCAGTTCTGTGACTGTATAACTACTTCTCTTTGTGCTGCTCAGCTTCAGGTATTTTGTGATAGTAAGAGAGACGAGCTAATATGTCACATCTTATAATGGGTTACTATATAACATACACAAGGCACTTCTACAAATCAACAACCTAATAGTAACCTAATAGGAAACCTTAGTAACAAATCAAATACACTTTAAAAAATGTGCAAAGGGGCTGGTGAGATAGCTCAGCAGACTAAGTGCCTGCTTAGGCAATCATGGGCACTGGGGTTTGCTCCTAGGCATCACAGGCTGTGTCCGCCCCACCCCTGGGTGTACTGAGCTGCTAATGAATCTGGGCATGGAGGCACAAGCCTGTAATCCCAGCGCTGGGGAGACTGAAGACAGGAACATCACTACGAGTCTGAGCTGCATAGTGAGACCCTGTACCAAATACATTAAAAATAAAAAGTGTGCAAAGCAACAGAAGAGACATTTTCCCAAAAGACATTCAAATAGCCAAGAGCTGCATGTCCAGGTCTCCAGTCATTTGAGATTCACCAAGACACTACCTCCATCCTGCTAGGGCAGCTGTTGTCAGGAAAACAGAGGCTGGACAGGATACTCAAACAGGAGAACTCGCATACTGTGGTGGGAACTCAGATTTGGGCCTCAGCTATGAAAAAGGGGTGAAGAGTCCTCAAAAATTAAAAATAGAGCACATATGATCCAGTAATTCCACGACTGGGTATGTATCTAAAAGAAAAACAGCTGAAATCCCATTTTGATTTCAGTATCACAGGTAAGATGTAGAAGCAATCTAAGTATCCTTAATTGATGAGCAAATAAAGAAAAAGTGGTAGCGTTATGAGGAGTAGCCTCCACCCTTAAAAGGAAAATCTTGCCATTTGTAACAGGGTGGAAGAACCTAGAGGACACCACATTCGCTGGGCTAAGCCCTGCACAGCGATGAGTACTGCACGATGCCACTGTCTGAGGGGTCTAAGGTCGTGCGGCAACAGAGTAGCCAGGGCCAGAGGCAGAAGGCAGTAATCAAAGGCTACAGTTCAGATCTGTTGAATGTACAGTGGGCTGTGCTATGCGACCCACTTAGATTTTGGGAACAGGGAAGATCTCATGGCGAGTGTTCTAACACGTGCGCACGCACTGACAACTAACAGGCAGGCAGGCTACTTTGGGGACCATGGCTCGACTCATGGGACAGATGGCGATGGTTTGTCTTGGAATTCATCCACCTTTTGTGTTAGGAATGTGCAGCACTTGTAACGACTTCATGAAGTGGCTTACAAAGTGCTCTGCGGTGCTCCAGCTCTTAGGCTGCCGGGGGTGGGGGTGCGAGGTGGGGATCGCTGCTTTCGCATGCACATTGTTACTTGTGCTCAAGTCTCTGAAGTGAGGCTCTCAGGCCTGGAAAGCAGACAGAAGGTGCAAGCCCTTCAGAGGAATCCGCCCCCAATTTGTCAAACAAGGTGAGAATGGCAGGGGGCTGAAAAACGTCCACTCAAGAAATCACTCCCAGAATTTCACCAGAAGCCTGGGATGTGTGAGGGGCATTAGTCATTGTTGTTAAGTGTAGAGGCAACACAAGTGAGTTCGGTTGTTTTCGATTCCATGCCAGTCTTTGGCCTCCTAGAACTCTGGTCCATGGAGCGCAAGTGTGGCACGCAGCTATTTGAGATGCCTCTCAGAGGGCGGAGAGCAAGTACTCAAGAACCCTCCTGGTGCACCTCAGGAAATTCAGCGTAAAGGTCCTGAGCTGCCAAGGGCTTTGGCAGCACCTTTCTTCCCCTCCCCCACTGTCGTGCAGGTGACCATGACTCCAGCCCGACTTCTCCATCTGGGCATGGTACCCCATGCAAAGCCTGTTGGGAATGTGCTGAGCGCCTGCACTACTTCTGCCCTGCTTGCTTCTTGCTGAGGCCAAGGCCAGAGCGAGAACCGTGGAGCTGACCCAGCAAGCACGTTTATTCGTGTGGGGTCGGTCTCAAATGGATTCGTAAGCGGCGGAACCATCAGGAATTTGCACCTATTTTCTGAAATTTGAGCAAAATTGCATGTAGGCCGTATGTGTGTGCATATGCGTACACATGTAGGATTGGATTGTTGCACTCAGCTGCACCCCACCCCTTTCTTTTGGAGACCTGGACCTGCTGAGCCTCCAGAGCGCTGGAATTGCGGGCGTGCACCAGCAAGCCCCGAAACGATTATAGTGCACATTCAGCTAATGCCCTGTGCAGGTGTTCGATGCACTCATGGCTGTTTTAATGTTCTATTAATCTCCTCATTACAGTTTGGACATCCGAGTGGTGAGCACAAAGGCCTTGGCTGTCTTTCAGTTGGAACTGACAATACCTCGAGCAGGGAGTGCTGGAAGCGCAATTTCTGAGGGAGCAGCTGCATTAGGAAAGGCTGGTAGTTTTGGTTGTTGCCAAATTTCCCTTTGTGTTTCAAAATGGAAACGTAATCAGCAGCACCTCTCTAGCAGCACATTTCAGACCTGTGCACCGGCCTCCAGGATCTTGGCTGCAGAGTGGCTTCAGCAGAGCCGGAGCTGCCTAGAACCCAGCGTGGCCCCCACAGGTGCGGCCAGGTCCGCAGGCTGTGAGATCACCGCTGTCTTCCGGTCGCTCTGCTCCCACCCGTCCTACACCAGCAGGCTGGTGGGCAGCCATGCTCTTGCCTCCAGAGGGCTGGGCATCTGCTTAGCTAGAGGTAAGGCCTGGGCTTCTCGGAGACTCTGGTCGCAAGCTTGTCCATCCTTCACTTGGAGGCTGTTTCCTGGGGTGTGGTAGCCCTCGCTTGCTGTCTTCCTGTCACTGTCTTCATAGGGAGAGCGCGTCTTCCCTACCGGCAGAGCCTCCAGGGCTCCTGTCTGTGGCTCCAAGATAAAGTGTGTGTGACAGAGCCCCTGCTTTCATGTAAAATGCTGGCGAAGTGGCCCCAGACCTGCCAGAGATGCTAGCATGTTACCAGAACCAACACACGGGGCCAGTACTGGCAAGATTCCTCTTGCTCGCAAGCGAAGGAAGGATGGGTTTGCCAGGAGAGCCGGCTGCGGAGAATGGCGAAGCGCAGTTAGGAGGGTAGTTAGTGTTGGGAGGGCCAAGAGCTCCCAGATGGGCAGTTGGCTCCGCCAAGGTCACTGTTGAGTGCCCTCCAGCCCAGTGTGCCCCATGCGTTTTGTAGAGTCCAATAAGAGCACCCTTCATCCAACTACTTGGAGACCGAGAAGGCCTATCCTCAGCTGATGATCTGCTATTTGTTTTGGCCCAGAACTGGGGATTAAACTCAGGGATGTCACACTGTGACTTCCCTCCCTCCTTCCCTTTCTTACTTCTTCTTTCTTTTCTTTTTATGTATTTGGTAGATGGCCCCCCACAAAGCCTGTCGGGAATGTGCCGAGTGCCTGTGCTACTTCTGCCCTGCTTGCTTCTTGCTGAGGCCAAAGTCAGAGCGAGAGCCGTGGAGCTGACCCAGCAAGCATGTTTATTCGTGTGGGGTCAGTCTCAAATGGATTCGTAAGCATTGGAACCACCAGGAATTTGCACCTATTTTCTGAAATTTGACCAGAATTGAGCGTGGGCCGCGCATGTATGTGTACAGAGGACTGGACTAGGAGTCCGATATATGTAGAAAGACAGGGTGTACATAGATCGGACTCCTAGTGATTCTACTGATTTCAGCACCCCAAGTGCTGGGATTACAGGCGCCTGGCACCACGCAGTGTGCCCTGGGGGTGGGGCCTACATGGCACACTGGGGATCAAACCATGACCGCTGCATTCTGCCTAAGCAGGAGCTTTAATCCTCTGAGTTATGTGGCTGGCCCAATTTTTTTTTTTTGTTGTTGTTTTTTGAGATACATTCTCCTTTAAGTGCTAACTTGCCTTGGCTGGGCTCAGAGCTGCAAGATCCTCCTGCCGCAGCCTCCCAGGGTGCTAGAATTACATGTGCTACCACACTCTGCTCCACATAATTTCCATGGAAGGGAACAATTTCTCACTTGATTGAGTCCCATCTATGCTTTGCCTTCACTTTAAAAGTATTAAGCATGGACATTCTTTTTTTTCCTTCTAGGTAGTTTCTGAAGATGTTTGCCTCTCTTTCCACAACTTTCTGCCATTTAGACAAGATTTTGGTTGTTCCTTATTGTTATAAGAAAATACTTTTTTAAAAGGTAAGACTTTTGTCCTCATGAAGTATATGGAAGTATTTTGCTTCTCTCCCCTGCTCAGCCATTTCTGTTCTTAAAGACTTTGTCCTGCTTCTCACTGCATTCAGAGGATAACTTGGTGATGAGATTCGCTTAGCTCAACATGGTAGGCCTAACAGGGAATAGAACAGGGAGAAGAATTCTCTGTGGGAGGTGCTGGCACTTATATATACATAAAATCATACTTTATATTGCAGTTTCTAAGGCAAAGAGATTTTTACTTTCAGTAACTAGTACAGCACACTCATGGCATAGACTATGTAAACATGCATTGAATAAATGAAATGCAGTAAGAATGACCCAATGAGAGCACACGTTGAGTAGTTGTCACCCACCTCACACGTATGATGTTTACAAGCTGAACTATTTGTTAAATTCAAACTATATGCCTTCTTAAAGACAGCAGATGATGCATCATCAGGTTAGATTGCTTAGGTTTATAAAACAACTTCAAGATGAAATGGTTTGTTATAAAGTTTTCCAAGTTATTAGAGTAATCCTTACATATACCATATCTGTTTTTAACCTTATGTATTTGGTACAGGGTCTCACTGTGCAGCTCAGACTCATAGTGATCCTCCTGTTTTCAGCCTCCCCAGCGCTAGGGATTACAGGCATGTGCCACCATGCCCGAGTGGCCAGTTCAGCACAACTGGAGGCGGGGCTGGCATGGCATGTGCTGTCAGGGATTGACCCCCAGTTCCTGCACTATCCAGGCAGGCACTCATACTGCTGAGCTATCTCGCCGGCCTACATACACCATATTTAAAGTGGTTTCTTCTGAAGTGAGGTTTGAGGTCCGTGTTCTAGGGCATTGACCCCATGCATGTAAAACTTTACTCTTCATTTCCTGATACTTTTATTCCTTTATCTGAATCTCTTATGTATACAGAAGTGGATACGTACACACCAAATGAGGTATGGGATAGTCACAGGACAGGTACTTTGTGGTGTAAATTGCTCACATGAGAAATTAGCACACTCTCTGTATATACTCAGGTTTCTTCAAACTGCTGGGGCTTATGTTCTTGTGTTTTCACAAGAAACACAAACATTTCACAAATGTCTCCCCACTGTAGAGGGGTTGAAATAAAGTCAAGACAAAGTAAACTGATCTGCACAGTAAGGGAAATGAACTTAAAATTTAAAAAGTTTTGTTTAATTCAAAATATTCCAATTTGGCAGAGGACTCCACATATTAATCCATGGCTTGTAGGGACCATATGAACTTGCTAAAAACTGTTCTTATGACAGGAGCAAGACTCAGCAACAGCACAGATGAAGGACAGCATGGATAAAATGTGGGTCACACAAGAAGAATGTATTTCTTATATTATTTCGTGTATTATTTTTGTAAATCATGAGCTTAAACGATTTATCAATATCCATTGATCCCTAAAGCACATTTAAAAATATTATAAGAACATTCATTTTATACTCTTTTCAGGGTTTCTCAAAGGATGTACTCTGAATAATTTCTATGTTTGTTCTAATACAAGTAAAAAGGTGACATAGGTATGGAGTGCATCCTTATTTTGCAAGGCAGTCTTTTGTGATGCTAATCAAATAGAAAGTCGTAAGGCCTAGGAGTGGGTACCTGTGCTGGGCAGTAGTGCTGTGTTGTAGTCAGCACTAAGAGAGATCTCCTTTCAAAGTTTAGCATGAGACATTGTAACAGGACTGATCACCCTGGGTCATAAATACAAAATCCCCTGCAGAGCTCTGACAGACCAGAAATTTATCAGAAAACAAGCTCATCACAAATCCACATCACAAATCAGCAGCTAGACTGGTTGAGGTCTTGCTTTCTGCTGAAGAGAGATAAGATTGATTGCTGCAACTTCCAGAACCTCTGGGAGGCAACAAGAGGAATACAAAGAGCAGCTGAGGGAGGAGGCCGTGTGAAAGCGCAGTTGCAGAGCTTAACAAAGAGAGAGGTAAAAATCCCTGAAAAAAACTCCAGGGATAGGGAATTAACAGATGATAGATCAAGCAAATAAGCTCTCTTGGCGCTTACCTCGTGGACCACTGGCAGCCTGAGCTAGAAGGAGGCTGGCTGGGTTTTCCTCATAGAAACAGTTCTTGCTTTTCTAACATATGATAGAAAATAAAGTTGTGGGCCTATAGCTATCGATTAACATCCTCAGTAGTTTACTCCCAGCTCTTGGATATGAGAGCCTTCAGTGCGGTCACATTTGCAAACTAATCACACACCGCAAAGCAGTCCAGGTCTGATTCAATCAATTTAAAGAAATAGAATAGTGGGTGAGGTTTTCTGACTGGAAATAATGAACACTGGAGAAATAAGGGAGGCCCCTAGAAAATACATTAAAAAGATAGTTCATTTGGGTGTTTTTGGACCCTAACCACTCTAAAATATATTCTTGTTTGTGCTATTAAAATTATAAAAAGGAATTAACCAAGTTTGTGTGGCTGGAGGTTTTCCCCTCTGGCACAAGGATAATCTATGCATTCTAGAATTGCAATTCCATAAAGCAAGATGATCATAAAGATACCTGAATCAAATCAATATTTTAATTTTCAAATACATTATAAATGTCTCAGAGATATATGCTTAAGGAAATTATTTTTAAGGCATATTTGTAAGGCAGCCCCAAAGATATACATCAGTGTTGTCACATAAATTGTTACCTGGTAAATTGATGGCTGAAACAACCCAGATAGTTCTCCCCATTAAGTAGAGTAGGAAACTATCAATTTTCTAAGTGTTTTTATTTATGTTACTCAGAGAAAATACTGAGAAGTACTACAGCACTGAGGCTCACATCACAGCCTTGGGCATGGTGGACAGGGGTGACTGCAGCCTGCCACAAGGGGGTGTTGCTGCTTCGTGCGGGTTGCCATGGCTGCACCAGGACCTGGTGCAGCACATGAAGGGGCCAGTTAGCACCCCAGCCTTAAGACGAGTAAGCGGCTTCCTTATAGCTCGGACTCGTAGTGATCCTCTTGTTTTCAGGCTCTCCAGTGCTGGCATTACAGGCATGTGCCATCGTGCCCGGACTTGGTGGCCCGCTCAGTGCACCTGGGTCGAGGCCGGTACAGCATGTGGTGCCAGAGATCGAACCTGGGTCCCTGAGCAGGCGCTTAGTCCACTGAGCTATCTCACCGGCCCTAGCTAATCATTACTTTAACATTAGTTCCTAGAGTGTTCCTCTTGCAGTACTATTTAGAGGACACGTCTTTATTCTTTAAAAATATATAAAGCATGAGGTCGACATGACTATCTTCTTTCGCATACTTAGTTAAGTTGTCGTTAAATCCATCCACAGAGTGAGCCGCTGTGCTGACCGTGCTCCAGGGCCCAGCCCTTGGCCCGTTTGTCTTCTCTGGCTGCTGCTTTGCCTATTTTGTGTCCCTTGCTGAGAATGTCCCTTTCAGGATTTTTTAATTTCAAGCATAACAGTTATATCCTTTAGGAAGCCCTGTAGACATCTAACCATTCCATTTGCACCCCCCAACCCCACGCCTGCTGCGCCCATGGGGACGCAGGCCCTCCCTTGCTGCACCGCGCAGCTACGACCGAATGTCTCCTGCCAAGCGTCCTCCTGCGCCGCACTCCGTCCTTCTGTCCGTCTGGGAAGTGGAGCCACGGTGTCCTGTCTACCTGCCCTGCCTGCCAGACCGCAGGGCCATGGGTGGGAGGACGCCAGGACTGCTTCTGGGGGAGTGGGTGTTGCACTGGGGTCCTCTTTAACTCCAGGTCTTAATAATAGCGATGGCAGCTAATCATGACGTGTCAAAGAGCTTCTTAACCAAGAAGAAAATTTTTGCTTCAGTAACTGTTAAGTAAATTTTGTTAAAATTCTAAGTCTCACCAGTATCTTCACTTGGAAATAACAGACTTGAGTTTTAGTTTTATACATTATTCCAGAAATTGTGTATTTCTCTGTATTGTTTAAGGAGAGTTAATCCTGGCCGTTCAGCCTCTGGCTTTCTTTTTTCACACTCGCCCCATCAGAAATACTTGTTTGTCTGGATTACTTAGAAATCATCTTCATTCTCTGTTTTTGTGGTTTATTTCAGTTACTGGCTTATTTGGGTTTCTGACCTTTTTGGTAGACAGAAAATTCTCTCACCCAGAGTTCCAGTGTAGTGCCAGATTCAGACTGTGGTGTGGCCCGGGCGCGGCTGTTCCTGCGGCGGGCGTGGTGCCCCGCTCAGGGCGGGGATGGCACACCTGCCTCCCTCGAGGAGCCAGCTGCTGCATGTCCGGCCGCCCAGCAGCCTGTTCCCGCTGTGGTGGGCATGGTGACGACGCTGATCAGTGTTTCCTGCAGGCTCAGCGCTGTTTTGCCCCTCGATAAGACACTTTAATATCTGGCACAATAGCGACACAAAAAGAAATTAAGGTTTTCTTTCCTTTTCAGCTTTCGACTTGGCCTCAAGGCGTTTTGTGGTCAGTGGACGCAAGATGCAGAGGCAGGGAAACGTGCACTGGGGCAGCTGCCTTAGTCCTCCAGGGCAGCGCTGTGCAGCACCCCCTTGGGCCACCTGTCAGGCAGTGCGGCCCAGTGCCAAGCACACGTCTAACGTGTGTGAGGCCCCGGGTGTCAGCCCAGCGCCACACAACACCCACTTGCAAGTAGAGTCCGCATGCCATTTTAAAGGCAAGTGTTTTAATTGAGAAGATTCATTAATTTTTATTGATATGATTTTTAATGTTAATTTTTCATGTTAAAAATCAATTTTTAACGGATATACAAGCATAAAATTATATAGGTTTATGGAGTCCCATATGATATTTTGAGAGATTATATGCATATGATTCCAATCAGTGTAAACATTTATCTCATTTATGTCTTTTTTTTTTTTTTTTTGTATTTTAGAGAAGGATCTACAGGGTGTTCAGGGTCTTGCTACTAGGTCGGACTCCCAAGAGCTGGGATTATAGGTGTGCATCATCACACCCAGTCTCAATTGCTGTCTCAGCATGCCCTGGGGCTGGTGGATTGAACTCCCCGTCCCTGCACCTACTTGCAGGTGCTTTAATCCACTGAGCTATTTGGCCAGCCCTCTCATTTATGTCTTTATGATGTTCAAGAATAAATTTCATTTGTTTGGGAATTTCATAAGACATTTATCAACCTTTGTGTTCTTGTGCTGCTTGTTACAACTTAAGTAGTTTAGTAAATCAAGGTAGGACAAAAAGAAATTAAATTATAAAAACAAAACCAAAACAAAATTGAATTGGAAGGAGACGCCATTCAAAGAAAATTTAATGGAACCCTAGGTTGAACTTAATGAAAAAAATAGAAATAGAAGAATTATTCATACTAAGATGTAATTGGCCTAAATTATATTAGGTCACTCTATTTTGATGGGCTCAGGAAAATGTAATAATTAATGGACAGCTATTAAGCGCCCATCTGTACAAAGCAGTGATTCGTGCTGAATACATATGAAGAAAGATGGTGATTATGATGTGAGAAGAATTCTAGTTGGATGTGGACATGGATAGCTGCTTTGGGACCAAGAAAGGGAAGGCTGAGGAAAAGGACAGCAAAGCCGCGCAGGCTGGAACGGCTCACATAGGACTGGAGGCTGAGAAGAAAAGGCCGAGAGCCCTGCGGGACACAGCACAGCAGAGCAGTAAGAAGTACACTCCATTAAAGCAGCTTTTCCATTAAAGTGCACAAAGGAGGCAGCTTAGATTTTTTTCTGCTTCTTGCCTAATGCATTTGCTTTCCTTAAGAAATATGTGGATTAAACTTCTTGGACAAAAGCAAGGGACTAAAAGCATCAGCACAGTGTTTGGAGGTCAGTGTTCGAACTCTGCCAGGAAAACCCTCCAAGCGGCGTGCTTGGTCCTTGGTGAGCTGTGGGGCTCAGCCTTATTCCTTACAGCTCCTGGTAGCCCATGAGATTCATTCACTCAGAGCACAAGCTGCAGGTGCTCCTGTCTAGAACCCTAACTGAGGACCCTTTCAGGGTATAAGAGATAGAATGGATAGAACCATCATGTGAAACATACATTTTTAAAAAGTGGCTGGAAAATCTTACCTGATTCCCTCTGTTTTGGGAATGGATCTCTTAAAGCAGTCTATTTGCTGTATGCCTACCAGTGCAAAAGTTTATACAAGGCTGAATTCTATTACAGTGTAGAATACCATGCCAGCACGGCTGACATCGGATTGCTCCATGGTGTGTTGATGGCCTCCAACCAGCGTTGTGGGCACCATATCTTTACCTATTCATTCACTCCTTGGGGGCCAAGGAGACGGCTCAATAGAATAAGCGCATACCTGGCAAGAGCAAGGGACTGAGTTCAATCCCTGTTTCTGCCAGAATAAAAAAACAAAAGAACAACAACAACAAAAAAAAACCCTACTCATTCACTCCTTGTCTTAGGTACTCTTCTCTTATTGCTGAGCCAAAACCCAATATCCAAATTAAAGAGGTAAAATTTATTTAGCTCTCAGTCTGACATTGTTTCAGTTCATAATCAGCTGGCTCCAAGGCAGCGTGGCACATGGCAGAGGGCACTGTTCATGGTAGTGGAAGGCAACAAGAGCAACAAGAGCAAAAGGGGCAAGAAGAGCAAGGCTCTCCTTCCATTGTGTTGCGAGCAGGCTTCCTACTTAGGCAGAGGTCGTACCCACAGCATCTCTGTACTCCTCTTGCACAGGCTCAGGATGTTTACAAAGTGAGGACCCTGGCCCCTGCTGACTCTCTAGTTAAACTTCTGTACTTCTCAAATTGACACAATGGACCAATATCATGACATCTTGGAGCATAAATAGCTGCCCTAGGACAGGTCCTCCATACAGGAGGATGTAGAACTGGGAGTTACTTAGTTATGCTTCTGAACTCAGTTTAGAATGACACAATGAAGCAACCCTAAGACTCCCACCACTTCCATTTGCTGAGTTTTACTGCCTAAGCATCATTGTTTTGGGGGGAGGGGGCCCAAGGGGCGCAGTTTCTTTCTGCAAATTTGAAATATGGAGTTTTTGAAAGACTCAACAAATACCATCCTTTCTCCAATTCAAATTTGTAACCTTTAGAGGGAGAAATGCAGGGATTAGGAAGCTAGGGAGAATCTGCTTTAGAGAAGCTAGGGAGAATCTGCTTTAGGGAAGCTAGGGAGAATATGCTTTAGGGAAGCTAGGGAGAATCTGCTGTAGGGAAGCTAGGGAGAATCTGCTTTAGGGAAGCTAGGGAGAATCTGCT
>PVKA01017457.1:0-45728 GCA_004027165.1 Ctenomys sociabilis | reverse complement strand
TATATTTTTTTTTCCTTACAAAATAGTCCTTTATTTATATCCCCCTTTTGCATTTTGTTTTGTCAGTGATGAGTGCTCCATTGTTAGAGAAGCTATATTTGGAGAAATCTTTAAAGGACCTTTCCATACTTGATGCCAGTTCAAATATTATACATCTTTGAATTTAGCAAAATAACACAATACAGTCTGATTGTCCATAATAGTAGTGGGTTATCAGCAGATCAGTTGTCTGAAGTTGTTGACTTGAGCCTTTTACATCTCAGCATATTAATATGGCTTTACTTTTTATACTTTGTGGTTATACTTTTCGCTGGATGATTAAGACCAAGTTAAATTGAGACAAGGTTTGGTGGGACATGCCTATAATGTCAGCTCTTGGGAGGCTGTAAACAGGCAGATCACTACAAGTCTGATATAGTAGTGAGACTCCAAACACCCTGTAGACCTTTTTATAAAAGATCAAGTTAAAGCAAGACCTTGCTTTAACTAAAGCAAGACCTATATAACTAAAAATGTAACCTTTTTATTGGGTGAGGCCCATTAAATCTCCTCAAGATTTACGCTGAAATCATGTACAACACCTTGTAGGTCTTTGGTCTGTGTCCACCATGTGGATGAGTCATGGCAAATGCTTGACCAATTTACTCTCTGTGGAAGCATGAAAAAATTTTTTCTCTCTAGGTGACTCTCCTTAGGCACACTCTACATCATCAGTCACATTCCTCTGTGGCCCCATAATCTCCTTGATCAGAAAATTTGGAACAGCAGAGTTACAAGATGTCACAGCACAGGTTCTCTTATGTCCTAAGTCTTTACTGACCTTGAAGGGTTAGGATCAAAATATTGGCTGTCCTTGTAGCTCCTCTTTTTCTCTAATCTTTGGTCTGTAAACTTTAGTTGTTATATATGCAGAAGAAGGCTCAGCCAAATAGATTAGTGGATTAAATAAAGCACCTGCTTAGGCCGATACAGTGCAGATGTTGGCCCCGCCCCTGGGGCATGCTGAGACAACAATTGAGACTGGGTGTGATGGTGCACACCTGGAATCCCAGTACTTAGGAGACAGTAAACAAGTGGATCATTACAAGTCTGATCTACACAGTGGGACCCTGTAAACTCTGTATACCATCTCCTAATATAATAAATAAATAAATATCCAGAAAAGAAGCACAATGATATTATTACCTGTAACAGAGTTAGCTGAGCTTAAAATGACTATCTGTCTGAATATCAAACACCTTGGACATAACATGGAACTGCTATTTTACAACAACCATGGATATTCTAAACTTTAAATCCTTATAGAATATGAAAAAGAACCAATTACACATTTTTACACAGAAATACAAAAATCAAACCACATAAAACATTGTAGCAAGACAATCCTCTAACTTTTTTTCTTTCTCTTGTTTTCTTTTATTACCCCCTTTTTTTTTTTTTACAAACATTTACTTTAGAAAGCGTATAGCAATAATTGATATGACATTATGAGCAGTAAGTATTTAGAAGACCAAAATGATAGGTATTTCTAGCATGGTTTTAGTATTATACATTGCTATCCTCAATTTAGTTGCTTAGTTCACAGACATCAGCATATATAGTTAGTCAGGGTGAGAATTCCAGCCATAAACTGCTGTTTTCAAAACGTGATGGAGATTCTTAGGACCATTGCCTTAACCATGTTGTTTATATAAATGTATGGTTCTGCCCCTGCCGTATTTCCTAACTTTTCTCCTTTCTCTTTCTTCAGTGTTAAATGCTTAAGTTCTCATTTTCCATTTAACTGCATTATACCTTTTAACTTTTATTTCTTCTTTTGGTTGTTACACTAGAGAGACAATGTGATATTTACACCTGTGGGCCTGGTTTATTTCACTTAAGAGTATATTTTCATGTGGGATCCAGTTATACATGAAGGCTTCAAGCTTATTGTTTTATAGCTGAGTAATATTCCATTGTATAAAAACACCACATCTTTTTTATCCATTCCTCAGGTGACAGGCATTTTGGTTGTTTCCAGGATTTGGCTATCACAAATTGAGCTGCTATGAACATAGGTGCACATATATCACTATGATGCAATATTTTCAGTTCTTTTGGGAAAATTCCCAGAAAGGGAATATGTAGATTGAATGGGATTTCCAGTCCTAGTTTTTTGAGGCATCTCCACAGGTTTTCATAATGGTTGCACCAGTCTATGTTCCCTCCAGCAGTGGAGAAGAGTTCATATTTTCCCCTGTAGCCTCTTCAACATTTGTCATTGGTTGATTTCTTTATCTCAGTGCTGTTTTAATTTGCATATCATGAATGGCTAATGATGTGGAGAATTTCTTTCATGTATTTATTTGTTTCTGTTTTTTCTTCCTCTGAGAAATGTGTTTTCATCTTGGATGCCAATTTTTGGACTGAGACTTCAAATTTTGGGGCTCTAATGCTTTTAATTTCTTTATAAATTCAGATAGAAGACCTTTGTCTGAGTTCTTATTAGTTAAGATGTTTTCCAAATGTGTGGGCTGTCTTTTCACTCTGTTGGTGATTTCTTTTGACGTGCAAAAATTTTCCAAGGAGATGAGGTCCCAGTTGTTAATTCTTTCAAGTATCTCCTATGAAGTTTCATTTTTGTTTATTAACTGTTTGCCTAAGCCTATGTCTTCAAGATTTCCACCTACTTTCTCTTCCTGGAGATTTAGTGTTTCTGTTTTAAAGTTTAGATCTTTAACCCATTTTGACTTTAGTTTAGTGCATGATGATAGACCTATATCAAGTTTTAGTTTTCAGCATATAGAGAATCAGTTTTTCCAGCATCATTTGTTAAAGAGTCTACCTTTCATCCATTAAGCATGTTTGTTCCCTTTTTCAAAGATAAGGTGGCTGAGTATGTTTGTAGTTGTATCTGCATCTTCTAATCTATTCCATTGATCCTGAGGTCTATTTTTTTGCCAGTACCATGCTAATTTTATCAAGGTAGTTCTTTTATTTTTATATTTATTATTATTATTATTATTATTACTATTATTATTACTACAGATTGAACTCAGGACCTTGTGCTTGCCAGGCAAGTGCTTATGCCACTGAGCTATGTCCCCAGCCCTTATCACTGTAGTTTTGTAGTATCATTTCAGGTCAAGAATTGTAATGTCCCCTGCCTTGTCTTTGTTGCCCAGGATTGCCTTTGCTATTCTAAGATATTTTCTGGCTCCAAATAAATTTTAGGAATGATTTATTTAGGTCTTTGAGGGATGTTGGTGCTAATCTGACAGGGATTGCATTAAACATTATAACTATTTTGGGAGTATAGGCCAAGAAAACTTGAACACATATAATTTATTCTATATTAATATGTTCTAAGGAAAAGGGAGGGATAATATATCCAGATATTAAGTATGCTTCAGTTAGTAAGCTGATGGACTAGAAATGCTATTATATTATTATTTAATTCTATTAACATATTATATTCAGAGATATAATGACAAGTTCATAAAATTATCAGTGGGAAGTGGCTCATGCTACCCTATTTGCAGTCTTTCCTGTGATGCCCAGGCTGAGTGCTGTGTGTTTCCTCCTAACCAACAGAAGAAAAAAGGAAAGAGGGGTAAGTTTGAGGAAACTTGGGTTGATGGCTGCTCCTTCCCTTGCTTGGAGCTCCTGTTTTTCTTCCTTTGGCCAGTTTTGTTTAGATTTTTTGTGTGTTGCTTGCTTTATATTGGCGCTGGAACCCAGGACCTTGGCACTGAGGTGTGTCTCCAGC
Source organism: Ctenomys sociabilis (assembly GCA_004027165.1). NCBI lineage: Eukaryota > Metazoa > Chordata > Mammalia > Rodentia > Ctenomyidae > Ctenomys > Ctenomys sociabilis. Next base: position 41,980 of record PVKA01017457.1, on the reverse strand, counting down.
TTCTTTGCTATATATTTTAATTCTCAGTCAGAATTTCAACAAGTCATTTAAGCTGCCCAGAGTGGGCTCATACTTTCTTTCCTCCTGCCTCAGCCTCCCAGGATGCTGTGATCACAGGTGTGCAACCCTGCATTCAGTTGTGACATTTTTAATTGCCCTTTTTACTTATTTTTCTTCATAAATAAGGGCTTATCTCACAGGACATTGATGAACATCAAATGAAATAACATACGCAAACCACTATCCCCAAATCAAAAATGGGTGTATATTAATGATTTGCATCTTTACCAGACCCTTCTTGTACAAATTTAGAAGACACCTTAACTATCTTGAAATACTGTTCACAGATGCTAGAATTTACTAATAAAGACAATTTTAAATAACCAAAACAATATTTTTCATACAAGAGATAAGCAAAGGAAAATAGCACAATAAATAACAAAATACAGGTCCACCATTCCACCATCTAGATGGTTCAGACATTTACAGATATTCTGTAACTCATTTGGTGACATAATCTGATATAAGCACCCATAAAACTCTGTGGTCCTTATTTTTTCCAGGTAGTATGAAAAATCAGAGGCTTTCCTGCCGAAAAAAGTTAAAATGCTTTTGGTTAGAGTTGCTACTTTGTGTTCCACTAACAGGGCTACATGACATAGCCTACACACTTCAGATTGTCCTTTTAAAAATATTGAATTCTAAAGCCTATCTAGTCCCAAGTGTTTAAGGAAGGACGCAGCACTCAGAGCTCTTGCTTTGGTGATACTTCATTGTGATATATATGAACTAAGCACTACCCTATGCCTGTCTTACAGACGTGGAAACCAAGACAGAGAGGTGAATCAGTAGACAGGAAACTGGAGGGTAAGTGCATGAAGGTGGTCTGCAGCATGTGGACTGCTGCCACCACATGGCACTTCTTTTCAGTTGGTGCATACACAGGCAGATTACTCAAGAAGCCATAAAGAAGCAGTTATGGCTTTACCTCTATTAGAAACACTTCTATGGTCTTACATTAGTGAGTGCTGTAACATAAACTATTTCAGTGATGAAATTTTGTGAAATGGTGAAGAACAGTAAAAATTCAATCCCTATCAAACTGCCACCAACATACCTTAAGATCTAGAGAAATCATTCCTAAAATTTATTTGGAACCAGAAAAGAACTAGAATAGCAAAGGCAATCTTGGCCAATAAAGACAAGGCAGGAGGCATCACAATTCCTGACTTGAAATTATACTACAAAGCCACTGTGATAAAATCAACATGATATTGGCAACGAAATAGACCTGAAGATCAATGGAATAGATTAGAAGATGCAGAGGCATCTATGAACACACTCAGCAATCTGATCTTCGACAAAGGGGCCAAAAAAGCTACTGGAAGAAAGATAGCCTCCTTAACAAATGGTGCTGGAAAACCTGGTTTTCTAAACTAAAACTTAACCCAGGTCTATCACCCTGCACTAAGCCAAAGTCAAAATGGATCAAAAGATCTAAACACTAAAACAGACACACTCAATCTTCTGGAAGAGAAAGTAGGAGGAACTCTTGAAGACATAGGGGTAGGTAAAGAGTCCATGAACAAACATATATTTGCATGGGAAACTTTTGCAAGAATCAACAACTAGGATCAACTCTTCTTGAGGAGTTGCTGAATGTCAAAACAAATAGTCAACAAAGGAAAAAACAACCCACAAATTTTGAAATATCCTAACAAATAAGCAATCAGGCAAAGGGCTGCTCTCTTGAATATATAAAGATATAACAAAACCCTCAAATTTTAAGACCCAGTTCAGAAACGGGCATCTGAGATGAATATACACTTCTCAGAGGATGAAATTAAAGAAGTGAATAAATATATGAGAAAATGCTCCACATCGTTAAACATCTGTGAATTGCAAATAAAAACAACACTGAGATACCATCTCACTCCAAAAAGAATGGTTATCATAAGGAAATCAACCAAAAACAAATGTTGAAGAGGCTGTGGGGAAAAGGGAACACTTCTCCACTGTTGGTAGGAATGTAGACTCATACAACCATTGTGGAGATTAGTGCGGAGACTCTTCAAAAGAGTAGGACTAGAAGTCCCATTCAAGCTGGCTATCGCCCTACTGGGAATTTTCCCAGAGGATCAGAAAACATTATATCATAGTGATATATGTGTACCTATGTTTATAGCAGCACAATGTGTGATAGCAAAATCTTGGAAACAATGAAGATGTCTGTCACATGAGGAATGGTTGAAAAAGGTGTGGTATTTCTATATCACGGATTATTATTCAGCTATAAAGAATGATAAACTTGAAGTATTTATATTGAAGTGGATGCCACTTGAACATATACTCGTAAGTAAAATAAACCAGACACACATGGGCAAATATCATGTAGTCTCCCTAGTATAAGAAGTCAAAAGAAGAAATACAAATAGAAATGTATAACAACAACTAAAAAGAATTGAGTCAGATAGTTAGGGCAAACTGAATGACATATGCTGCACGGTACTAATTAGCTTTTCTTCTGGATGATTAACAGCCTAAGTTCACAGATCAAAATTGGAAAAACAGAAGAGCTGCAAGGCCACCCAACATTTTGGCCCTAGACTTCCAAGGTCAGTGAAGACTCAGGGCATAGTTGAACCTGTATTGTAACATCATGAAACTCAGTTGTGCCCCAATTTTCTGATCAAGGAGATTATGAAGCCACAGAGCAAAGAGACTGATGATATATAGTGTGCCTGGGGAGAGTCACATAGAGAGAAAACTTTCTCTCAGCCTCTCACAGACAGCAAACTGGTGAAGCACTGGCCATGACTCATCCACATGGATGACACAGACAAAGGATCTACAGAGTAAGGTACAGGACTACAAGATAAACCCTGAGAGGACTTCACAGACCTCATCAGAAACAAAAGCTGCATGTTTTGGTATATAGGTTTTGCTCTATCTAGGTCTTAACTATCCAGCAGAAAAGTATAAAAATGAGGTATACAACATGGGGCCATAATAATAAGTTGAGCTGTAAATGGCTATAGTCAACAACTTCTTTAGATAACTCACTATTACTGTGGAATTCTCGACTGTGTTGGATTGTGTCGCTGAGTTCAGGCACCTAAATTGGTTTTATGACAATGGAGTGCCCATCTTTGACAGGTCTAGACAAAAAAAAAGGGGGTATATAAAGGAAGAATCATGATGTGTGTGTATAAACAGTACAGTTAGGATAATATGCCGTGGTCCTGCATAATTCTATGAGAAGCAAGATTTGCACTAATAGTGGTTGAACAAGATATTATGTCAGCTTCTGGTACTATGGACAACCACTAGCACAATAACAAAGTAGAAAGTATCAATTATTGAATCTGTGATATAATTCAGGTATAAAAAATAAGTAAACAGCTACACTCTCTTAAATTCACTGATTAGAGACATCTGCTATAGTAATGTCTGTAAGTATAATATCATGTATGCACCTTGTACGATACCAGAACATTACGAAAACAGTTTTCAGTGTATTAATCTATTGAATCTGTCCTGTTAATTTGTCTTGAAACTGTCTCATTGCTATTTATTCTTCAATAAAATAAATAAAAGAACAGTGAAACTTGAAAGGAACAAGCTTGTGAAAGTCTCTTAAAAGTGGTGGAAAATTCAAGAAGTTTCTGAGTAAAATATATTTATAAGCAACTGTGTGCCTGAAAATATTCAGTCTCTATTCAATCATAAAAAATGATATTATATATAAGACAGTTAGGCACTTGGCATAAATTACTACAAATAAGTTTCCCATGTAGGTGAATATTTGCTGGACATCAATTACTGGGAGCTCCACAGGGCCCCCCTCTCAGATGGCATCACTACCTGCTCAGCCTTGGCCCTGCCATGCCATGGTAGAAGCCCTCCAGTGTTTGCTAAGAGAGGAACTCTGAACATCTCTCAAACTCCCTTATTCAGAAAATCCTATCCTGTGACAACTATAATATAAATTGAAAGCCATTTTGCAAATGTCAATAATGGTATTCTAATTTTTCAGGAAGGAAAGAAGTGAGTCCAAAAATAAAAATAAAGTGGGTTCTTTCAGTTTGGTGTGTTGTATGGGTTCTGCAGGTATTGTGTTCTTTCTCTATGGACATTTAATTCATCCTTCAAGAATACTTGGGTACCATCTCTTTCAGGAGCCTTCTCTTTCCTCTCCCCTTATGCTCCCCAGTGGGTATTGAACCCGGATCCTTTTCACTGAGATACACCTCTACCCCTATTTGCAGTTGTTATCTGACCAAGTTGCTAAGTTGCCTAGACTGGATTACAACATGTCCCTCTCTTCTCTCAGCCTCCAGAGAGCTGAGATTATAGGTATGCACCACCGTGCTGGGTGGGTGATTCTGCATTCTTGTGTCTGCACTTATCAAAACCAATTTATTATTTATGGTGAACATTATTTTATCCTCCCTATGGTATAAATCATACCATTCTAAATTTTTATCATAGTTATCTTTTGACATTACTGTCTTTCCTTCTGTATTGTACATAGGTTCTATTAAAATTTTTCATTAATCTTTTTATCACTTTATAAACCTTTCCAGCAGGTAAAGAAATATAAGAGAAAGAGACAGACAGAAAAAGATAGACAAAGACAGAAGGACAGAGAGAAGACGGGACAGGGAGGAAGAAGAGAAAGAGATTCATGTGTATTTGAGGTAGAGGTGGGGTCTTTTTTTGACTGAAATAGAAGTGGAAGGACCAAAATAGCCTGGTCAGGTGAAAGGAAAATTAGAAAGAACTTCATAGAAAACGGATGGGCGCCTCCGCAATGTGGCCTGCTCAACTAGCGGTGAGGTAGCGCGCAGGTGTACGGGACACGGTTCTCAAAGCACAGCTTACTTTATGCATCAGAAATGAATCGCTTACCCGGGTCACTGACTGCACAGACTGCTCTCTTAGAGACAGCTTCGATGTGCAATGCCGCAACCTGGGGAGCGCTGCAGTGCACTGTGTCCAGTGTTTATTTGGATGACCAAAGCAAGCTTTTCTTCTCCAAAGTTGGCTGTGGCTGCTGCACAAAGATAGGCAGGCAGGCTGCGCCTCAGGCACAACTGACCAGAGCAGGGCCTGAGGGCACAGCTGGATCCCAGCAGCACTAAAATGAGGCTCATTTCTTAAGTTATTATAAATGTTTTAGAATGGTGTTATTTGTTTCAGGAGTTGAATATCAACAACAATGTTTGAAATGACAAATAATTGCAATGGAAGGACCATGTGTTGCCTGGTGTAGCCAAACATTTTATCAGAGAAAAGCCTTCTGAGCCATATGGTTCTACCCAACTCCTGAAAGACATTTATAGTTCTCTCTTCTTTATAAACAGTTTAAAGTAACCATGATAAACATTCTGGGGAAAAGCTAAACTTGCATTTGCTATTCTGCTGTTGATTATTTGCGATAGTAAGAAAATGTTTACACACACAGAGGCGAAGTTTATGTGGGAGGCCCTGATGCATACCCCCTAGGTGGTGATTTACTGCTCATTTACGTTGAAAATGAGAAATAGTGAACATGGTCATCTGCACTGACACAACACTTCAATAGCTCCCGTGTACTAAGCTCTAATACCTAGTTTATCAATAGAGACATTAGTTCCAAACAGACCACATGAAGGAACAAAACGTATGTCGTGTCCTTTTTCTTTTCTTCTGATTTTGACCAAATTTTTTTTCTGAGGAAAAAAGTGTCATGCAAATTATCTTTCCCAAAGCATCTCAGACTTTCAAAGAAAGACCTAGAACGTTGGGAAACTTGCATCATGATAAAATTTAAATAAGCCACACAATCTGAGTGACTAATTCTTTTCATACTTTCTGGAACTTTCTACATAATAAGAGTAGAAATAGTAAGCAGAAACTGAAGAAGTAATGTACAGAGCCTGGCCCCCTTTCCTCATTGTTTAAATCAATAAAATGCCATGAAGTTGAAATCAATCTAGGGATATATCCTACTAAAGATAAATTTGTAGGGATTGATAGCTGAAGTCTACTTAGGTAATATACTAGAGAAAATATGTTATTGTGTCTTATTCTTGGATAGTTCACACAGCCATAGCAGAACACTAGATATGGGAAAGAAACAGGTAGTTTATACTCTTGGATTTGCAGTTAAGTATCCACATCTACATTTTCACTCTTCCACCAGATCTATTTTTTATTTTTAGTTTTAGTTTTTAAAGAGGGTAAAAATTAGATTAAAAACAGAAAAAAAAATTACATGATACAGAATTTCACTTAACAAAGTAATATGAATTTCACAGTGTTTGTTGTAATACATAGTGTTGTCTTCCAATAAGTTATTCTTATCAGATGTAAAATTTGAAAAAAGAAAGAAATATATAATAAACTAAGAAGAGAAAAAGTACAATCAATTTAAAAAATAGACAAAACAAATTATTATCTGCTCCTTTCCACACACTGGCAGAAATGTCTAGTACAGTTGTCCAAACCATGCTGCTTACATGCATAGATCGATCTCGTTCCCCTATTTCCTCTCCTGTCCTCTTCAGACAAAATGTATAATGTTGCATAGTGGGCAAGTGAATGAAGAACTCAATGATTTTCAGTGGGACATGTGAAAGTTTCTACAGTAAAAACCCAGTTCACCTTGCATGGGCTGTCTATTTTCCACTTTCCTGAGCCTCTGTCCAGTAGGATTGGGAAGCTATGTGTGACTTATTGTCCTTCGGATGTGAAATCCCCTTTGGTGTGTCTGCTCCTTTATGCATACAGTTTTCTCATGCTGCTTGAAATTCTTTTCACCCTTTCCTATTTCACAAACTACTGTCATGGTGCCTGGGTTCCTGAACTTAATTCTTTACATGGTTCTGGTCACAGAATTTCTTCTACTATTGTGGCTGCAACTGAATTGTAATCACATGCTTGAACTAGGTACTACTGTACTTTCCATTCAAGGCTCAACTCAAATATCACTTCTATGCAATGTCCCCATCTGCGAGTCAGTACCAAACACTCCCTGTGCAGTGTGTACCACCATGGAAACACCAGGCATGACCTACCTCTTATTTACAGTCCATTCTATGTATCAACTCTCCTGGTAGATTTCAAGCTCACTTAAGACATGTTTTTTAATCACTGTAGTAGGTGCTCAAGTAAATATTTCTTGGAACCTACTTGATGAAAGAGAAGTCAGATTTACAGATGAACACTCAAAATTTATATACTCAAATAAAATAAAGCAAAATGAGAATTGGAATTTGAGCACATCGAGAAGTATTTCCAATGATTTGGATCCAAAGCTAAAACTTTAGCCAAGACAACTGGGGAGGTAGTAAAGGTCAAGAATCTAAGAGCTGCTACAAATAGTTCCAATAAGATGATCTCTGTCTTTACAGGACAAGAAGGGATAAGCCCCTATTTTCCTACTTTATGTGCCAGAAGAGACATGAAAGTTTGTTTAGAAGCTTGAGGATCGTTGGGTAGAACAAGAAAGTGATAGAAACTACTACAGGAGGCAGAAGAAACACTTGTGCTCCCCAAGGGAAAAAAAAAGGCTTCCTTTGGTTAGTGTGGGGAATGAAGAGCCTCTACACAGGTGTTCATTTCCTTTCCCTTGCTCCATTTTGCTGGAAGACAACACCAGAAAGCTGTGCGCCCAGGGCAGCCTGCACCACAGGTGCTGAGGAAGTCAGACAGGAGACTGGGGAGCAGCAAGGTGAAGCACAGAAGCAGAGGCCCAGTGTGAAGGCAGAAAGGGAGAGTCAGGCAAGCATTTTCTGCAGCAAAATCAGACAGCAGTCCCAGTGGTTATCCTGATGGTAGGGAAAGTTGGGTAAAATTTACAATTATTATGCCATCAAGGCATGAAATGGAACTAAGGTGTATTAAAGGAAAACTGAGAAAGATCTGCTTATTTTTTACATTTAAGAAAGTCTTTTTAACATTTTTAAAATGAATTAAAAATAAGAAAAAAGACATTAAAATGATACAGAATTTCAAAACAAGATGACAGGAACTAATAATGATGTTATATTATATATTGTTATCTTCAAAGTAGTTATTTAGATTAAAGACATAACCATGTAAAATTGGTGGTTATTCCTTACAAAAAAACCAACAGAAAGTCTTTTTAGTAGTAATGTTAAAGGTACTCAAAAGAATCTCCTAAAGAGAAGCCCCTTCATTACTCTCCAAGTGGCTCTGTGAAGCTTTCTTTATTCACCGATCAGCCCACGCAAGTTCACAGCTTGCACAGGAGAAATGCAAAAGGCAGTGCGAACTGAAGACCCTCCTTGCCTCTCTCTCTTCCTTGTTCCACATATAGCCCTAGGCCAAGTGCTCAGAGATGCCCATCTATGCTTGTCATCTGAGTTTCATTGAATTGTGGCCTCATTTAGTTTTTAAAAATCGTTTGTAATTCACAAGGTTATGCCAAAAATGAAGAGGTGAAAAGTTAATACAATCTTGCATAGCATCCATTCTTTCTCAAATGCTGAAAAATTTCTATTCCTGCTTCATTCCCAGAAAGTTTAAGCATGTCATCTTCACTCTAGCAGTCACCTGTGCGTCCTGTAGCCAGATTCCCACAGACATGGCCATATGTAAAATTCTACCACTTTGACTTTGGCTCTAGAGATGTCTTCCCTTGCCAGCTCTTCCCCACCCAGACTTTCTGTGACAGCCAGCTCACCCTTCCCCACATATTTCTGGGTTCTCCACCACCTCTACTTCCCTGAAATACTTTCTATGTCCTTTGCTTGGCAGTGCGTACTTCTCTGTGTGTTAAGATTTTGCTAAAAATATCCTTACTGTATGAAGCCAGTATAGCTATATTTATTGCCACAACACATAGCTACTTTTGTTTTTAGGTTTCTTCTACTGTGAATTTCAACACAAATGTTGTTCATCTTTTATGTCACTCAGTACATAGTTTGGCATATAACAGCTAGCAAATAAATAAATGCATTTTCTCAAGTCCACTGAAGTTGCTATGAATGCTTTTACTGTTTGTATCTCTTGAAAAACCCTGACCTTCTGAAAAGTGAGCATCAGCAATTGTGGAATTAGGCTCTGTTCTTTCTCTCTTCTTTAGGCTAGTGAGAGAACCAAAGCCCCCAGTGAGCGCTCTAATTCTCAATTCTATCAACAACTGTTTCACTGGCAATTTTAAGCCCCACTTTTCTCAATACTCATCTTTCAACTGCTAATTCAGAGAATCATTTTCCCTACAAACACACACACACACACACACACACACACACACACACACACACACACACACACTCCTGAAGATTATTTCAAGATAATTCAATGTGATGGTGACCTTTAAGGTGAAGTCAGAGTAAACAAAGGGCACTTTAAAAAAAAAACATTTTCTGTTGTCAGTTTTTGTTGGGGAGGAGGGGGGTTGTAAAGACAAAATAAGTCCCAAGGGAGGATGGAGGTGCAGAGGCGCTTGCACCATAAAAGCTACAATCCCCTCCTCCCTTTGTTTACAAAGAAAAAAATAGCTAATTGATGTAGGATGTGGGTGAGCTTGGTTTTCATCTCAATCCTGTTTTGCCTCATCTTGCGGTTGCCTTAGGAGCATATCAGGGCCAACCATTTCCAGTGCTTTAGGGGGTGAAAAGAAATAAAACAACTCAGAGACTTGGGATCTTCTGTTCAGAATCAGGCCAGATAAAAGAGCAATTTCAATACCCTAGAGCTACTATTACATAAAAATTATGAAAGTGACAAGATTAAGATCTTGAGCGATTACACAAATTTAAACCCTAGATATTTTATTCCTATTGATAAAATAACCTGTTTACAATCTTCCTGAAATGAAAATCTTAAAATTGTGGTATAAAGTGAATAACAATGGAAAAGGTCTTGAGTAGAGAATTTTAAATCCATGTGGTGATTTGTGTTCAGTGACTTTTGTCCAAATGTGTCCACTGACATCAATTACTAAAACTAGATTTATTTTTAGACTGAGGTATTAGTGATTAAGTTTAGCAACAATTTAGCAAATGCTTCTATGGTATCACAGGAAATTCTTTTTATGTTAAAATATTGTTTGAGATTCAAACTGAAGTGAACATGTACAACTAAGCTCAGTAATGCCTGAAAAATATAATTGCATAGCTATCCAAACTTTGAAATAGGTTCATGAGTTGAGATATATATATATTTTGCAAAATGTCCTCATAGGATTTGTAGTAAGATAGGCCAGCTTTATTTTTATCATGTAACGTATTATAAATCAACTGTCATATTTTTAAAATTACCTTTAAATTTACATTGATACATAATAGTTGAACATTTTTATGGGGCACAATGTGATTTTTTGATTTACCTATATATTGGCAATTGGTCAGTTCAAGGTAATTAGCATGTCCATCACCTTAAACTACCATCATTTTTTAATGGTGAGTCCAAGTTTCTTCCAACTTTTTGAGATATATAATGTAGTGCTGCTGATAATATTCACACATGTGTACTATGGAACATCAGACAGATCCTTCCTAGCAATTGCACTGCAAGTCCTGCATCACACTTTCCCACTCCCTCCCATATTCCCCATCTTTGGTTACCTCCATTCTGCTCTTCACTTTTATGAGATTAGGGACTTTCTGAGATTCTACTTAGGAGTGACATAATATTGGCTTTGTCTTTCTGTGCTTCACTTATTTTATTTTACATTATATCCTCCAGGTTCATCTATACTATCACAAATTACAAGGTCTGTGTTTTTTGTGGTAGTATGTTATTCCATTTTGCATATGAAGTCATTTTCTGATTATTTTTCTGTGAATGAATATGGCAATGCAGATCTTCTTGCCATACTGATTTTATCTCCTTTGGACATACACCTGGTAGTGGGGTTGCAAGATTGTATGGTAAGATCTACTCTTTCAAAACTCTTTTTTCCAGTTTTGTATGATTGAAAATATGAAATGACTAAGACAATACATAAAATTAAGCATAAGATAAACACATTATTTATATTGTTTTACACTGATGTCCTTGTTTCTTCCTTATGTAGCTATATGTAATGTAAATATCCCTCCTTGGTGTTTAGCTTTATTGTTATTTTGTAGGAGTATCTGGGAGAGACAGGTAATACCATTTCCAGTGAAATTTAAGAGTGAGCATTATTCCTCTGGCTCCTATAATTATCCACAACCTTTTGGATTTTGGTGGCCTTATTGTGAATTCTCTCTCTCTCTCTCTCTCTCTCTCTCTCTCTCTCTCTCTCTCTGTGTGTGTGTGTGTGTGTGTGTGTACTTGAGATATTTTTCATGTTCTAAGAACTAAGTGAGTATGAATTAAGAAAACATGTTCAGGACTCTGCTCTCTAATTATATCATAGTAGAGCACTTAGGTTGGACTTGTAGGGCCTTTCCTCCTAGCCTATTTCTGGTCATGGTAGAAAAGCATAGACATGAGAAGCCCTCTACGCCTTTTATTCATTACTCCTAAATACTTTAGTAAGCCAAGAGGAAATGCAATTAAAATAGACAAGTGGTTGAGTTGAAAGTTTTGGTTTGCACAGCTACTGCCAACAATGACATCTCTTTTTTTCTGCAGGGAGAACAGTCTTTCTAGAAGCCTCTATACATCTCAGAAGATACCCCTTGTTAGTGTATGTAAATCCTGAAGCATAATGAAATAAAAGCTCAGCCCCTGAATTTCTGTGAAGACATCACATCCACACCAGGAAAAGAGAACAGTTTTCAGAAAAAAGGTTACCACTGAATGAAATGTCATTTAAGACTGAGTCATTTTGATTTAAGTATTTAAATAACACAAATAGCATGATACAAGTGATATAATCTCTACAAATATCACATAAAACTGTTAATAAGAACAGAAAGACTAACACATTGAGATTTAGTTCAGAATTCAGCAAGTTATTCTAAGATTTGGTTTCCTTTCAAGCCTTTCTTATTGTGTAAATAAAGGGCTACCTCTAAAAAGTCTTCTTGAAGAACAGACCCTCAGAGATAACAAAGACTCATCTTTCCAGTTCTATTGGTGCTTAGGTACCAGAGGCCAAGTTTAAGGCAATTAGGAATCATATGAAACATTCCCACTGTTTGTGATAGTCAGTCCATCCTTACTTAGGCTTACTGGATGATGATTATGGGCATCATAGGAAGAAAATAAAAAGCAAACATAGGCTATTCTAGTGATATAATAGAAAAGCTGGTATCATGGTGGATCATTTTTTCTTTTTTGGTTAATATTCATTTTGAATCATGGCTATTCATTAGGGCTTTAACTGTACATTCAGAGCAAACGTCATGTAGAATATGAAGTAAACAGATGGAGGCAAATCAAATGGCTCAACGATCTTGCAAAGTGAAGCAAGAATGTCCAAGGAAATTCATTTGTAGGCATGTGGTGTGCAAACCACCAACCACCCTTGTTTGGCTATCACTATGTGTCAAGCAGGTGATGATTACATTTACTTTCAGTCAACGTCACCTTACCACTACTTCCTGCCTGAAATTCTGTTTGAGCTACCCTACTGCAAAAGCTCTTCCTGGGAAGTGCATTTTTGTTTGATCTTCCTCCAGAGAGAAATCAATTGTAGACAGATAAAGCTATTTTAGACCTCACAGGTAAGCTATTCCCTGCTTTTACATTAGAATTAAGCTGGACAAGGCTCAGAGGGAAAGTTAGCATTTTAAAAAGGTGGCCTTATTTGTTCAAGATGGTTTTCATTGCTGAATGTGTACTGATCAAGAACATCTCTTCAACTTGCAAAAATCTATGGGCTTCCCAAGAAAAGAATGATACTTCTTGTTATGGTATTGTGGGTGAAGGAGGAAAATACAATAAATGTGTATAGTATTAGCAAGGTATGGGCTTAACCTTTAGCAAAAGTCCATTTAATTTCAATCTATTCACAAGTCAATTAGTTTCATTCCTTGATTGGTGCTGCTGTGGCTCTTTTACAAAGAAGAAAAAGAGAAGATTATATTCGGTTTTATCTATTATGAATTCCAAGCAGGTACAATAATTCAAATGTGAAAGTTAAATCCAACTTGCTGCTCATAAATTTATTGTGCATAGCAATCCCCAGAGAAAATCAAAGTATTGTGTCATTGATATTGATCTAACAAAGAAACACACTGTCAAGGATTATATTGTCAAGAAATTTCTAGAATATTTTCTAGCATTCTTTAAATTTTTTTCCTCATTTTAAATTTAAGCAACTGAATGATGAATGAAGGATTTACAAACAGGCAAAAGACAAAGTGGAAGCCTTGGCCACTGTCCTTTACAAGGTCTCCACAGTTAGTGTGTTCAACAGTACCTCACTAAATAGTTCTTAAACTTTGATACTATAAAGGATCACCATTTGCTCCCAGGTTGGGAATCTGCCCTTTAGTTCCAATTTATCTTGATGGTTCTCAAAGAGAGTTGATTAAATGAATTGATGGACAATTCATGTCTTCAATGAATTAATTTCTAGTCCTTTTTTTAAGTGAAGTACCCTGACTTTTATATGCAGCAAAATTAACCTTTTGGCCCAATGACAGGCTGTATGAAAAAGCATCAAAGAAGATACAATATTTTTACTACATTTTATGAGGATAAAACCATTAAATTTTAGAACAGCTGAGCAAAAACTTGGGTTTAACTTTCAAACCTCTCCTTCCAGGGACTTGTGCTATTGTACAGGTCCAAGGGAGGTCTTTCACCTTTTCCCTATAGTGGAAATAAGCAACAATGGAGTTGCTTTGTGAGACAGAACATGATGAATCCTTTCCAAGTGAGGAGGACGTGGTAAGTGCCAAAAAGCCAGAGGGGCAATGCAGAGAAAAACGGATCTGCCTTCCTTCATCAGGCAATGAGCACAAGTTTTTCAGTCTAGGCTCAGGTAAACCTGAAGAAGAAAGAGTCATTGACTCTATGTGTAAAGGAAGGTATGTATTTAAGCAGTAAGAAGCAGGTCTTTTCCCCTCTTGGTGTAGCCATTGTCCCCATGAATGGCCTGAGATAAATAACATCCATGTGTTCTTCAGGATAATAAAAGAAATGATGAAGAATATAACATCTCTATGTTTCTTGAATAGAAAAGAGAATCCAATGAGTACAAAACACAAAGCAGAGAGATCTTGTTGATATTTATTTGTGAATGGAACTCTATCATTTATTTTTCTAGAGGCTTTTTTTTTGGTGCCAGGGGTATCAAACTCAGGACTTTGTGCATGACAGGCAGGCATTGTACTGCTGAATTGTCTCCCCACCTAGAACTCTATCATTTATGAAGTACACCTTATACTGAGCATTAAACAGTTTCCCTTATAAGAGAAAGCCATAATATAAATGAAGAGTGCAATAAAGTTAGGTAACAGGAGATCTTTTTCAAATGGGAAAGAGAACCCTCCAAAGAAATGGAAAGTGGGACAAAGGAAGGGAAAGAAAGGCAGTAGGAAAAAAGCAAGAATTGAAGGCAAAATAAATCCTGGAAATATGGCTTTTGCAAATAGGAAAGGGACTAAAAACTGGAGGGAGGCTGGAGAGGTATGAGGGGTAGGAGATTAAAAAATTATGCAGTATTATGTACATGCATGAACTCCTGACCATAAATGTAGTCAATATGTACTGCAAATATACACTAATGAAAATGAGCAAGTAAAATGTATTTTATTTTAAATTCTAACAACAGTGATCCAGTTGACATATTTTGTCACTTTCATGAGAAAATCAAATCTAAGAGTTGAAAGTCATAAACTGACAAGTGCAATTTAGGACATTTTCATTGTGCTAGGCCTCAGAGTCCACTGTTGACATTAAAATTTTAATTTCTAGTTCAAAATGAATACTGGTTACTGGTCTCTCTTGGGACTCCAAAATAATATGTGAGACCCTTAAATATTCTTGAAAGGAGAGGAACTGTCTAGATTCTGATATCAAAGTCAGAGCACGGCTTGCAAGTTCCCCGGTATATAAAATAACTGAGTCACAGGGCCAAGAACGTGCTCTCAGTGCGGGGTGTTTGCTTCCACGGAGATGACACAAACACCAAGCAGGCCCCAGCCGCCAAGTCATTTGCATCTGGTTGTGCCATGGAAACCTAGCCTGAAGCATGTACCAACCAAAGCAAGGGGGAAGTGCCTAAATTAAAATCCAAAACTATTTTCTTAATCTCTGAGCATGAGAGCATTAAGAACTTTTCTCTCCAGGTATTCTGTGCCAAGTTTAAAACTGGAAACCATCACCATTCACTAAGAAAAGAGCAGGCACACTGATGAAATTTTCATGAGTTTAACTGTGATTAGTGAGTGTGCTTTACAGAACAAAATAAAAGAACACAAAATAAGTCAATTTCTGTTTATGATAATTTCTTTTGGTTTTTGAAAAACCCTTAATGTAAAACCAGCTTAGCCATGTTTAGGCAAGTCTCAATATGTATAACATCTTGATATAATCTCATTGAGAAATACCCAACCCTTCAGTCTAATTAATGATATTATGTAAAGTGAAGATGACGTACATGTTGACGAACCACTCCTACTTTTTATGCTCTGTCTAAATGGTTCATTGAGTCAGTCCCATGAGTTTGTGACATCATGAGCCATCACCATGGTAATAGCTATGATGATAGGCTACACTGTGGCACCCTTGGCTAATAGCCAATTTTTTTCTGCATGCTTAGCCAAATCAAATTCACATATATTATTAAAAGTTAAAAACTATCTCTTTGGTAAATACCATGATGACCAAAACTAATGATCGTCCTTAAAGCAATCCAATACTAGAAGAATTAAAAGCCAGAAATAATTATTGATAATTATGTCATTATAAAAGGCATCTCACTGATTTTTTTAGAGGTTAATTTTAATTGGACACAAATATATACATACATATATATATATATATATAATTTTTGCATAACTATAACTTGGCACAGTAAATTCACCTTTAAATTTTAGTATTATAAACTGTGTACAATTGTGTTACTTAGTTATCATAACTTCTTGTCAAGTACTAATATGCTTTGAAAGCTATCTTTTGTGCAGGAAGGTTTATAAAATGGGGCTTGGAAAGTGAAGTTCAAGACTGAAAATGTATTCCTGTGTCTTTTGAAAAGACATACAAGTTATTTTTATTTCTTCAGGTTTCATAGTTAGATGATAAATTAAGAATTTATCTCTCTTTTTCATCAAATGGCAGTGAAGATTTAGAAAATAACATTGGCATGAACTTCCTGGAAGGAAATTACCAAGTAAAAATTTAGATGTAATCCAATAAAATGTAAGTCCCTGAAGCAAAGAAACCACAAATTATGAGTTTGGTATCTTCCTTCCTTGGCATAGAGTTCTTTGAATCCAATGAATAGTTTTAAGATTTAAGCAAGAAAGGATAGTTAAGTAATTGGCAATTTAGGATTCTATTTATGTTATTACTATGCGTGCTACATTTCTGTGACATTAGTGGAAATGGTCCTTGAAGTATATGACTATGAAAACATGATCTTACATTGTCTAGCTCAAGTTTCCCTATCAGGAGAAAATTTAAGTATGGGATTAATGTAAAATGATATTTTAATCAAACTAGATGTACAACAATATTGTAATCAATACTGAAATCTTTTACTCTGTAAATAATGCAAAGGAATTATTTAGAGAATGTGACAGCGGACTATAGACTGGGAAAAATTATTTGTGAGTCATTTATCCAACAAAAGATGGCTCTCCAGGATCTAAAAAGAATTCTCCAAGTTTATCAGTGTAAAACAGCCCAGTTAGAAAATAAATAAAGGGACCGGGGAGATAGCTCAGCTGCTTAGCACAAGGTCCTAAGCTCACGCTGGTACAAAAAAGAGAAAAGAAACAAAGATCACAAAAATGATATTTCAGTAAAAAGAATATATATCTAGTTAACAGTCACATGAAAGGTGTACAACATCATTAGCTATCAAGGAGATATAAATTAAAGCAACAATGAAATATCACAAAAACTACAAAAAAACCCACAAATCACAATGATCTCACCAAATGCCGGTAAAGTTACAGAAAACCTGGATCATCATACCTTGTTGGTGGGAATGTAAAACAGCATAGCCATTTTGGAAAATATTTTTCCAGTTTCTTTAAAAACACTGAACATGTATTATCCATAAAGATCTCTTAATTATACTTCAGCATTTGTCATGGAGAAATTAAAATTTATATTTATAAAACCCTGGATGTTTATAAAAAATTCATTTATAATTGACAAAAACGTCTCTCAGTAATCAAAGATTAAATACCACACAGTAAAGTATGATGCAGTGAGAAGACGAAAGGAATATTGTCATGTCACAACCTCAGCAAATCTCCAGAGTTATGCTAATGAAAAGAATCACCAAGAAATTACAATAGAGTCCATATCTATGGGTTAAATACTTCTTGGTTTCATTTATACAACAGTTTTGAAATTACAATGTAAATGGTGACCAAATTTGGAGGGTATAAGGGAAGTAGATGCAACTATAAAAAGGCTGGCCAAGAAGGGTTATTGTAATAATGAAAATGCTTTGGGTCTTGACTATAACAATATCAATACCCTAGTTGCACAAAAGTTGTATGACATATCACAACTAGCGGAAACTGGTTCAAACACATTTGGTGTTATTTCTTACAAACGTATGTCAATCTATACTTTTCTGAAATTTTTTTCCTTTTCTTTCTTTCTTTTTTTTTTTGCTATTTAGGACAGGGTATACAAGGTGTACAGGTCTCCTGGGTAGATTGGATTCTTAGTGATCCTTGTTTACAGTCTCCCAAATGCTGGGATTAGAGGCATGTGCCACCATACCCAGTCTCAGTGTGCCCTGGGGGCGGGACCTGCACAGCAGGCCTAGGGATTTAATTCCTGGCCACCGTATCTGCCAGAGCAGGTGCTTGAAAATAAATATTTTTGACAAAAAAATACATTATTATAATTTTAAAAGATCACTTATTTATTTATTTGGTACAGGGTCTAGCTAGGGACCTCAGATTCATAGTGATCCTCCTGTTTCAGCCTTCCCAGTGCTGGGATTGCAAGCATATACCACCTTGCCTAGGGCTCAAGGGGGTGCCACAACATGTGGTACCAGGGATCAAACCTAGGCCCTTGTGCTTGCCAGGCAGGCACTTAGCCAAAGTATCACACTATCCCAAAAATGATTTTTAAAGAGATTATTATTTTTAAATTGAATTTTTAAAGTTACATTTTTCATAAACAACATAGATCTAAAAGTGTTGCTATCAAAACTATGTTAGTTCTTGAGTAGAATTTATATGTTGAGGAAAATGTAAATCATGAGGTAAAATAAAAATAGTTAAAGAAATATATTTCAATGAGATATTTCCTATTGAGAACATTACAAAAATAACAGTATCAGTGAGAAATGAAGCTGCTTACGGTAAGTAAAATTCTGAACTTTAGTGATAATTGTTTATTCTACACTTCATGTTCACAATACAGCATATTAAGGTACATTGTAGAATGATGTTCTTTCTTCTTTTCCTAATGTTTTTATGAAAACCAACCAAGTAAAATGGAGACTTCTGTTCCAAATGAAGAATACCATATGTGAATCTCAGAAGTTTATGTGCCCATTAACAAGCATTTTTTTCAGAGCTTGTTATCTCTCTAGGTACTGTTTTGGGCATGGGGGAGATAAGGATGAATATGGCTTGTTCTTTTCTCTTAAAGAAGTCTCCCCATGAAGGAGGCAGGAACTAGCCTGTCACCATATGCCCTCCTAAGTGCAGTGACAAAAGGGGATGCTAAAGGACACTAAAGGAGATGGAGAGCAGTAGCAGTGAGTTCAGAGAGGCAACTGAGGAAGGCCGAGGAATTGGACCACTTTCCAAGATATCTGGTTCACAGAAACTAGTGGGTGTCAGCCAGGTTAAACAATAAAATCACAATAACAAAACAATGCAGGAGGACAGGTCCTGTATTCTGTGTGTGGACAAATTCCAAGTCTGAGTGCCTAGGAAGTAGCAAATCCCTTCATACAGCCTAATAAAAAGGTTCGAACTGGTCCCTTTGCTTACACGAGTATGCTGAGCCAGAGCACACATATGAATACAATCCTAAACATGGCAGCTGCCCGCCTGGCTCTGAAATAGGTATATGTGACAAAGTTTTGATGGGGATGTCACTGCTGAACATGTATAACACATCAAAGTGTAAACGATAGCTAGATTTTACTATACTAAGAAGTAGTGAAGCATCCTGGAATACATGTGGAAGTACTAACTAGGAAATATTTCTGAGGGTTTTTTTGATTTCTAATTTTTTACGACCACAAAATAACTTTATTTCATTTTATATTTCTACAAAAAAAATTTTACCTAAAAATGTTTTTGCTATTGAAAGAGGCTATTTTCATGACAAGTGTAAAACACTAAGGTTTGTAGAGTATAAGCCAGACACACTTACAGAGTTACCTACCAAGCAATCATTAAAATAGTAGCTCACGAGCACTCCAGCAACAGCAGAAGGGACACAGGCTATGCAAAATGATTTTCTGTAACTCTGCTGGGAAACAGTTGTTTTGGTCATTCCATTGGGTATGTCTAAGAGTGACCCCACATGAAACCACTACTCAGTGACTTGAGCAGTTTCTGAATTGGTGGACTTCATATTCCTTCTGTTTGGTTGAAGGTGCCTTGATTATTGGCTAGAAATCCCTTCTAAACACTTCTGTGATACAAACCAATATGACTCTTGGATTCGGAGCTGTAAGTGAACCCAGAAAGAGGTGATTTCAAGAAGCATTAACTGCAAGATCTGCTTCTCACCTTGCCTGTCTACCACCTTTCTCCACACATCCTAACTTTTAAGAACTAGCCGGAACCATAGGCACGTTTGTGCAGGTCATATGTCAGACAATGCATCTGAGAAGAGGTGGCTATCTAGTTTAGTCTACTATTTTAAAATAGTTTCGTCAAAATAATTTTTAATCTATTTAATTTATATGAAATTTAGTATTGAGGTTCTGCACCTAACATTGTTGGTAAACAGGCAAAAAAGAGCGGGGCTCCTGGGGAACTGGATGCAGAAGGCTGCTGCCCTCACCAGTGAGCTGATCCTGGGCTTCAGAAGCATCAAGAGTTCAGTAAGTCAGGAGACTCTAAACTCTTTGACTACAGTCTAACATAATAATTATGTGACTTCCTGCATGTTACTTAATTCTCTGAATCCCACTGTTTCTCATTTGTAAAGATACTGCCACGTGTTTTCAGAGGTGATAGGAGAAGAATAAAGAGACAAAAGAGTTCTCTCAGAACCCAGAATGTGTCCTGATGCACAGTGGACTATCTTCTGAATAAACAATATGTGTAAGACATTTTTATTAGTGCCTGGTTCACAGAATCTTCTCAATAAATTAAAATTTCACACAGAAATTTTGCTGTGAGAAACATCCCTAAATTGGTGCCCAGCTATCCTGCTTGGGAAAGGATGCAAATGTCTCAGTCCAAGAAGAAAAATCTACCTGTGCTATGAAGAATTTTCTTATGCCTGATCATGACCTTAGTTCCATTGAAACTGAAAATGAGCAAGGTGAGTTTTAAACTTCATTTGGAGCTGCATAGGCAGGAAAAGTTCCTCTGTGTTGCCAGGAACCGAAACAATACAAGTTACAAGACAGAACATGGTCCACTTATCTGCTCCACACATAGCATTTTCTATTTTGGTCCATTATTAATCTATAATTATTTTCCTTTGTGGGGTTGAGAAATCATAGCAGGAGGCTAAACTCCTTAAAGAATTAATTCTTTCCTGAACAAGGAAAATTGGAAAAAATACAAGCCTGAAAGGAAGAAATGCCTTTCCATTTCCTGAGGTTCACTAAGAAGCCTGCAATTAGTTCAGTTTCTAATAGTTTCCATAGCTCTGCTACTGGACATGCCTAGCTTTTCCCATACAAGCTTGGTAAGAACTGTGTAAATATATAATCTCTCTCATGCACTTTGGGGCCCCTGTCATCTCTTTGCTAATTGCAGGGGTTGGAGCGAGGTCGAAACTTCCTTTGACACTTGTGTTTCTCTTTCATTCTGACACATTCCTGATGTCTCATCAGTTGTTCTTCCATTTGCTGTGCTGCTGCCTGGTCTTCAAATAAAGATGATAGGAAACAGGGCCCTGATGTGTCCTGCCCAGACCTCCAGAATTATTACCAGCAGCACTGTGGCTGTCCATACTGATACTGCTCTGGGGGCAGACAACATGGACCATGACTCCAACCTTGGCCTCTGATCACAGCAGCATCCACTTGGGATTACATGTGTACTGTATGCTACAATTAGAAATGCAAGCATTGTCCCCAAATAAAGTCACCCCATTCTTCTTATTTCCTTTGATGACCTATAATGGGAAATGTAACTTAATCATTCTTTGACTGACCCTTAAAAAACTTGCATCCCTCTTTAATAAGATTTGTTGAGAATATCTAGTTTCATTTCAGCAAGGGCAGACATATTTGTGAGATACTTGTGACAATAAATATAGAGTCAAGATTGCATTTACTGTTAGGAAAATTCTGATCCAAATTCTTTATCTGTCTTTCAACTATGTGGTCTTGGGCTAATCATTTAAACTCCCAGCTTCAGTTTATTATAAAATGGAGATAATTGGTTAATATATACTTTCTATACTGCTGAGGGGGTCAATGAATTAATAAATCTAAACTAAGCTTAGGACACGGTTTACTGCATAATTGGCTATCACTATCTGCGATCTATTTCTTGGATCTTCCAGTTTCTCATTGCTATGCAGCAGCAGAGGCAAACCTAGGCCATGCATGTTGTTTTTCTTTTAAGATAAAAGACAATAACGTATGAGTTTTTCACTCCTAAACTAAAACCCTAATATTCAAGTTTAATTGCAGTTTTGGCAATTTGTGATAAATAAGTGATTTGGAGCTGCAGCTTGGGGACTTGTCTCTAACAGGTTCACCATCATTGTAGTAGAGAAGGACCCAGGGTTTGCTAGTGATGGAAGCTATCACATGTATATTTCAAGAATCGTGTTTCTCTGTATACACCCTAAGAAAAGATGTACTCATTTTCCCTGTCTGATAACTGACCAGGACAATTCTGCAATTAGAAAAATCATTAGTTTCACCTTGGGATAGTTTGTTTATTTTCTATTAAAACACATATGTTCCTAGGAAGGGAGATATTTTGTTGATCGAATAAATAGAAGTGTCTATCATTTATAAAGTAACACCTTTTTTGTGTCATTTCTTTGCTATGTGTGTGATGCCAGAAATAGGCCTCAGGATTTTGCATATGCTAGGCAAACACTCAACACTGAACTACGTTCCTAGCCATTTTTATTTTTTATTTTGAGACAGAGTTCCACAAAATTACCCAGATTGGAAAACTTTTAATTTTCCAGCTCCAGCCTCCTGAGCAGCTGAGATTACAAGTGTGTACCATTGTGTCCTGCTTCCTCAGTAGCATTTTTGTCTCATTTAGGATGATTAAGAATCTTGCAAGGTAAAGGTTATCCTTACAGAAAATAGTCAGACATTTAGTAATAGTCAAAGCAAAATTGATTAAAACTCACTTTGCCAAATTTTGGTTTATTTTTACATAAAAGGAATAACATAAACCTTTTCTTTCAGAAAAAATCTGAGAGTTTGGTGAAGAGGTGATCAATAAATACAATTCTTTTTTTTTTTTTTTTGCTAAAATATCTTGAATTTTGAAGCAAGAAAATCCTCATAGTCGAGGGCAGTGGAGGTGAATGCGTACTGCAGCTGGCTACTTGTTATCATAGAAAGCTCTACCAGGTTTGCCATCACTGGTCCAGGGTATACTGAAGTACACCTGACCAAGGTGAGCCCTGACCTTGACAATGGGCATTTATGAACATTACCTCTTCTGGGAACATTACCTCTTCCTGGAGGTTTTATCTCTTGAGGATAATATAGGGTAACAGAGGTGGAAGTGGGGAGGCCATTGTGCTTGGGAAGCCTGATAATAAATGTCAGATGAAGACTTCAGGTAAAATAGTTCAGAATCCAAGTAAAAAAAAAGTTCACTCTAGGGTCCTGATGTTTCCTTGCTAATTAGGTTATGCATAGCCTTTTATCATAACACTGTTTAGTCATATCTCCTGAGTACCTTTATATAGTCTTACACAGTTCATAATGAGCAGATGTGTAGGCAAATTTAAAAAGCAATAAAGGTTGGTAATTAACAGCACAGGCTCTAAATCCAAAGGATCTATGCTTTAATCTCAACTCAGTTGTCTGGTGACCATGGTAATGGCTTTCTCTCAGCTTCATATTTATTATCTAAATGTCTCATGTGTGTGTATGTGTGTGTGTGTGTGTGTGTGTGTGTGTGTATTACACAAACTTGAATGTGTGTGTGATATTCACTTTACAGGATAATGTCAGAATTAAATGAATTTAATGAAGTAACACACTGAAGGACAGCTCAATAAGAGCTACTCACAATCATCACAGTTTTCTGTAAACTGGAAGTTACTGAGAAGCAGAGGCCATTTCTTAATCAAGTTCATATTCCTGGTGCTTATTTGAAAGTGATTGCTCAATAAATGACTGTCAATTGATGTTAAAACTAATGTAAAGAAAAATATTTCTAATGAGCCAAAAATGCATTCTAATGAAAAGAATGTATTTTCTAGAAAACTGATGTCTTCTTTACTCAGTTCCTCTGTAGCTGGTTTGCATATATAG
Source organism: Ctenomys sociabilis (assembly GCA_004027165.1). Taxonomy (NCBI): domain Eukaryota; kingdom Metazoa; phylum Chordata; class Mammalia; order Rodentia; family Ctenomyidae; genus Ctenomys; species Ctenomys sociabilis. The sequence goes on along the minus strand of PVKA01017457.1, from coordinate 18,279 downwards.
TCATCATTTTAACGAAAGGAAAACCTGAGTCACCATTTCTTGAGTCACCATTTTCAAGGATGAATGTAGTATGATGTATGTGTCTTGTCAGAGACTTAAAAATAAAGACTTGGATTAATGTAAGCAGCTCTATTCTGAGCTTGTGTGGCAGTGCTTCAATCTCAGGATGCTAGCTGCTCCAGATACACATCTCTAAACTCATTCTGTGTCCCCCCACATCCTCCTACTGTCTGTTAAAACCATTTGGTTGGCTTATTCTAGGAGAAAGCAGAATATGTCATTTACTGCTCTGTTATGTTATGGTACTAGATTTCTTTACTTCCTTGGATACAGTGAAGCAAAGGAATAACATTCCCTTCTCCACTAAAATAGTATTGTATTCAAGGATGCAGAATTTTCAAGAGGATCACGGAGGACAAAGCTCTCAACACTGCAAAGGGAATTCCTGTAGACTGGTAATTTGGCCGTGGGTGATTTTGTGTGGTTCACTGAGTGAGTCAAGACTCTGGTTGCAAAATCCATCAGCAATAATGGTAGCACTGTCCTAAGGCTGAGACATATAAACTTGAAGATGCAAGTTATGATAGAGCATTCAAGAACAGGACTAATTTTACTGAACAACTCCTTTGCATACTTGAACCTATTGTGCATTCAGTTTCCATATATGCACATCTCACTCATATTTAATCCTTTTGGCCTGCAAGAATAAGATATGAAAAGGAAAAAAATTATGCACAAACTCTATATAAATATGTTTTTTAATTACTTTAATCGATTTACATTCATTATTTGAAATTTTACAGGGTCTTATTGAAAAGCAATGCCAGGACATAGAATTCTCAACAAGAAATCATAGCAAGGACATGGATAGATGGTAAACTAGATAATGGGTGAAGTATGTCTGATGTCAAGGAAGAAATGGTTCCATCATTTGCAAGAACATCTTGTACTGCCAGTTTAAGATATTGCCCATGCATGGAAATTGAACAAAAAGAGAAATAAAAGAGAGGAAATCATTAAAATGAAGCTCTTATTTTCTTCTGTTGGAAAACAAAGCATTGTTTCTTTCTGGATTCTTAGCTGTGTATATCTAGTCCAAATCATGTTCTAACAATTTCTTGTAATTAGAAACATACACATCTGTGTAAGTTACTGCCAAAGAGCCTAGGTATATTACTGGCCTCCAGTGGCAAAGGAAGCACTACAGGTAGGCAAGAGGCTTCACAGTGTTTGGGCTCAGTGGCTAAAAGAGGTGTGAGTAGGTTTGAGGAGGCAAAGACTTGATCCTAGGAAACCAGAGTCTCAAAACACTTACCTGACTTTTGTTAAGTTGAACCATGCTTGAAGTCATTGCTTTTGGACAAATTCCAGCACTGGAGTCACAAAATTCTACAAAACAGAGAGAAGAGAAACTGGAGAAATGCTTTGTACGTTACTAATTCCATTCAGATTGTAAAACATCTACCTGTTCCTTTAGTGAGCTTAGGAAAACATATCTTTCCATTCTATTGTTAGAACATTAAGATTCAAAAGTATTATTCCAACTCACACAAGATAGCCAGTGCCATTTATGGGAATGTTAACACATGGATGGGTGGCACAAGCTGCCATGAGGCCTACTAAGTATGGGGACAATTATTCTACAAGCAAAACAAAAAACAAACAACTTACCTGTTATAAGAGACTGAAGACATTTCTCAAATTCTGAACTTGTTGGTCAAACACAAATGCATCTTCAAATACAGTCAGAGGTCCAGGACAAATAGTTTTTTCTGAAATAAAAGCTGAGTTTCATCAGGAAAAGAGATTTAGAGAATCAGGAATGAAAAGGGCAGGGCCACCCAAAGAGCTCAGCAGATTAAAACACCTGGAAGCAGGCACAGGGACTGGGAGTTCGAACCCCAAGCCCGCCGTGCTGGCCCCATCCCCAGAGTACACTGAGAGGGCAATTGAGACTGGTGGGGTGGCACACTTCTGTAATCCGAACTCTTGGGATGCTGTAAACAGGTGAATTGCTACAAGTCCAATCTAGTAGTGAGACCCTGAACACCCTGTAGACCCTTCCCTAAAATACAAAAAGAAGAAGGAGAAGGAGGAAGAAAAGGAATAGGAGGAGGAGGAACAGGGTGTTGTGCTAAGCACACATACTGTAGAGTTGCTGAGTGGTGACAGTTCTGTACCCAGTGCTCAAGTTTTAGTAACTTCTTAAAGTAAACCAACAAGGAGAATGCTCCACATGGGATGGGGTATGTTCCCTTCCCACACAAGCAAGAAAAACCAGTTTTATGGATAGAGATTGGCCTAATGTGAGTCTTCCATTCAAACCTATGATGAAATCTGTTAATAAAGATCAAACAAAATGTCCAGCAGCGATTTAGAACTAATGAAGCTAATATCGCACTAATGATGTGACTTCTACCAGCTCTTTTTCCAGACATATGATTTAAAAGGGATCTGCAAGGAAACAAACAGAAAACAATGATACCAGAGTTTAGGGAGGTATTATGTTTTCTTTTCTTTTTACCTGCTTCCCTGGTTGAGGTGGAATTAAATTATTGCAAGAAACAATGTGAGTTTTGTCACTGAGTTGGGAGTGATGTCCCAGTAAAGCTGAGGACACAGGGTGTGGTTCAGCCTTGTCCTTGCACGGTGACTCTCAGCACTGAAAGACTCTCGCAGTGGGTCCCTCAGAGAGCCTGATGTGGAGCAGAGCCTCCTGCCAACACTCACTGGATCCCAGTGCAATTTAAGGAGAATACCACAAACAGACCAAGAGTGCTAAGATTTTCAGGGTAATTTGTTACCACTGGACAACCTAGCTCCTTTCTAGCTGAAACAACCTGAGCGGAAATGATTACTTAGTTAAAGCTACCTCTGCTCAGGTTGTCAACACAACTAACACTTCTCCATTTCTTTCACATTAACCATTTTTCCCCAACAGAAAAGTGAAACAGTGCTTACTTTGCCCCACAGGTTAGAATTATCTTATCATCAATCAACAAACTACGATTTGTCTCTTACAGTGTTATCTAAACCTGATTGCTTGTTTTTTCCTTTTTCTTCATGACTGACAGATCCATTGCACTCCAGCTGTTCAAATGAAAGGAAACAGTGCTGCCGATGTGTTGCTACCATTAAAACACACAGGCATGAAAAGTAAATCAGGTATGAAACAAAATCAAGTAGACTGGTTGGCATATTGGCAAGGCTGTGTGCTGAATGACCTGGGCTCTTGGCCTCACCCACAACTCTGATGCTACAGGGATCTTCCACTGGTTACTCAAAGGTAGCCTCAGTTCCCTGTGACTTCACAGCTTCAGAAGTTTTTCTGAATTGGTAGGAAGAAGCTGAGTGACTGTATTCAGGAAGAGTAATCAGGGAAATAGAGAAGAAAGAGCAGTGAATGTGAGCAAGAAGTCATTATGTTTAATGCCATTTACAAAAATGAAAGACAGTTATAGTGATTTTCTTTTCCAGGGAAAATGATACATAGCTAAGTAGAACAGTAGGGAAAGGTAATGAACCAGTGTCACAACAGCTTTCCTTGCTTTTCCTAGTTTTCTATAGATATAAAGAGTTAAAGCTACCCCAGATGTGGGAGGAGAGCAGATGGGTGCATTCTGCTGACTTACAATTCTGGATAATAAAATGACCTCAGACTCTATTTAGAGAAGTGAAGCAGCCCCTCTTGGGCTGTTTACAGACTTAGAAATATCACGATAAGCAAATGCAGGCAGTTCAAAGGAATGATTAAAAAAAAGGACAAGTGGATAAATAATGACCTGATGTTGTTGCGAAAATGCAGTGCAACTCTTGCATTGTTAATATAAACACAGATGACCTTTGCATTTGCTCAACTTTCGTCTTCAAGACAGGAAACAGCAACTGATCTTTATCGGAAAAGTAGAATCTTCCACTTGCTCTGCCGTGCTGACACGATGTGTGCGTCAGAGCATAGCAATGCCACTATCTCCCCTAAGCACATGCTCAAAACCTGATAGGTGCTTGAAAGAGAAGCTTATCCCAGGCATATGCTGTGTGTGTTCCAGAGACAGTATGGGTGGAGTTAACAAGAACACAGTTTGTGTGTAAGTGGGGTATGGATTGAAGGCTGGTGTGGTGGTCAGAGAGACAAGGGCTGTGACTATATTTTCTGCATCTGTACTGTTATTATCCTCACAAATTTAAACATCCTCTAGGGTAACATTTACTATTCAGTAAACAAATAAACCAGAAGAACAATTGCTTTATATATTAAGGTAGCTAAATGAGTTCTATATTTCAGACATACTGTAAATTAAAATACAAAATTATTTATGAGTTACTCAATATTTTACATCAGAAATTTTCAAATGTCTGAACTGTCTTTCTCTATTTCAAATAATGGATTTAGTTTTTCTTTTTTTTTTTCCTTTTGCAGTGTACACAAAAACACACATCCATTCACTCATCAACCAGAAACCTCAAAAATAGATGCAGTGCCTTACAGGTTAGGCTGTTCATAGCAACCTCAGACGACTGATGAATATTATCTTCTCATCACTAGACATTTATGTGGTCATTCTCATCATCTTTCTCTTTAAAAGAAGTCACCTACATTGACTCTTCATTTCTCCTTACACAATCCATTTGTTCTCAGTTCTAAAATAGACCTTGCTATGGAACAAATTCTGATACTTCTTATTTATTAAATATTTCTCACCTAAAACAATCTCTATGGGAATCACCGTCAAAGCTTTGTAGGTTTGTTTTTTCATCCATTCTCTATAGAGATGGATGATTTAGGGGTTTTCGTGCCACTTTCTAGTTCCCAGTCCTACTCAGGACATGCACTCAGAGCTGGTACTAGGAATGTTTTTCTTCTTATTTCAAATAAATTCAAGAGTACTTTTTCTTAAGCTGCTAGCTCATATACTACATGGGTTCAGGCTTTAGTAATGTTGTACAATAGAATCAGCCACTATCTATTCAAACAGAAATAATGCTACTATAATCTCACTCACAGTTGGCAGAGTTTTCTCTGAAGGGTCAGAGGGTATATATTCAGCATTGTGGGCAATATTAGCTGTAAGTCACTGTTGCAATTAAACAACTCTGCCATGACAACAGCCATAAATATAAACAAAGAGGTGTGTTTTAACCATACTTTATTTACCAAAATGGGTAGAAGGAGGCGGTTTAAATCTGTGGATAAGAATTCAGGAATCCCTGATTTAAATCAAACCGACACCTTTGGCCATTGTAGATTAGCATGTGGTCCTGATGAAATCACAACTGAAGGGCTGAGCGTCTAGAAGAAGACATTAACTTCTAGATCAGTAGTGGCAAATCTATGGCACACATGCTGCAGTGGACTGTTTTTATTATTGAAATCTCTAAAAGGTTTGCCACTGCTGTTGTAGATGAATTTTAAATATCGAGTTGCTGAATGTTGGCTTAAGACAAGCTTTTGTTTCCTATTACTTTACTATCTGCAAGAAATTTGAAGAAAACATGTCATGGCAGAGCTTCAAACTGATCCATTAACAACCAGAAGAAAACTTTGGGTCAATGAACTTTCCTGAAGGTGACTCAATAAACTAGCCATAGGTGTCTTCATGGGAAACTACATCCAAAGCAAATATCTGAAAGCAATATTTAGCATGTCTACATATGTATGGAGGGTTTGGCCTCTGGGGCAAGGAGAGAAGGAGAAAGTTCTGACTTTTGTATTCAGATAGTGCTGACCCTATATCTTTAAATTAGTTGAATTCTTGCCCAAACATGTGTTTGCTTTCATGCAGACCAGACCTCATAAATCTTGGCATAATCTGTCAGTGAGTGGAGAAAAACACTGCCTTGTGTGGCGGTGTAATAAAGATGAAAATCTTCTGATGAAGTGTGAGGTCTCCTCAGTTACCTGTCCTTCACACAATAATCTTCCAAACATGTTAAAACAGGGAAAAACATTATTGCTGAAGGCAGAGGGATTAGTACCTTCCAGTGAATACCCTGCTATAGGCCACCCCATGGAGTAGTGTTGGTCCTGGGGAACTATAGGCGGTTTGCTTCCCAGAGGCCTCTCTTGAGAATAGTGTTTGGGTCTGACCAGTATCCTTCATAGAGAGTGCTGCTAATAACTGGTGCTAGGTTCTTGGGATAGCTCTGAAGGACTCCCACAGGGCTTCCCAGGTGATCGAATACACTGGAAGTGTAAATGAGGAGGTAACTTAAAACAGGTGAAAGTTTGGCTTCTTTCTCAAAACATCAGGAAAGTCTTGTTATATCACAGTCAGTTGTTACACAGATGCAAACAGTCTGCTCCGAGTTAACCAGGTGCCCTGACACATAACTGCATTCAGTTAGATCTGATGGGGTATGGCAAGAATGTAACAGAAAAGCCAATAGAAAGTCCATTCTCATATCACTCTGGCTGAGATAAGAAACATTAACACCTGTCCTTTGCAAGTTTGGGGGCGTTCTCTTACACTGTGGTGGAAAGTGACCTTGTTGGATTCTTCTGCTGGGTATATTGGCAAAATGCTTAAATATACAAATATCTAAATCTTTTGGTCCAACAATTTCACTTTCAGCAAATTACTATCGAGAAAAATAATGGGTCCTAAACTTAAAAATTAATTGTGCAGTATCATCAGGGCATCATTTATGAAAAAAAAATGTAAATGTTCTGCCCATGAACAGGACTTTGGTTAAGCAGATTAATATTTTTCATAAAATCTTATGTAGATAAACTATGTTGCAGATAAAAATCATATAGATATCTATATTAATTGATATGGGAAATTATCAATATCATTTGTGATGACTAGATCCCAAAGGAACAAAAACAAGCTATAGAACATGCTTAATGTGATCATATGAGTGTATAATGTACACAGATGCAATATTAGCTGCTTCAGAAAAAGGAATTTGGGATAATGTTGGACATTTTTCACCATTCTACTTTTCGTATTCTTATTTTCCATGTCTTGTATCTGTGTTAAGACTATAAAAAAATAGTCAAACAATACAGATTCAATGCAGATAATCTGCATTTAATCCAGATGGACTCTCCTGTCATCTGAATTAAAGATACCTTGCTGTGTACAGGAAATGATTTGCCTCTTCTCCGAGAAAGCACCACTGTGGAGCAGGAATGCATAGGAAGAAACAAAGTTTTAAGTCTGTGGCCTGTTGCTGCTCATGCTTTTTCTGCTCCAAAGATAGAGCAATCAATAACTTAACTCTAATAGCTTGTTAATCATCACACTGAACTTCAGGTTTGCTTTTATAAAATGATCTCGGAACGGTAATAGCCCTCCTGTTCCACACCGCTTTGCTTTGCTTTCAGAGGGCTTTCTGAACATGACCTCACTCACCATGCGGTATGCCTATGAGCTGATGCTGGCAGTTATCTCCCTGCTTAGAGATGAGCTCTCCTCTGAGAGGGGCAAATGCCGGCCAGAGCTTGCAGATAGTAGTGCACAAGTAAAACCTGTATTTTTCTGTTCTTAGCCACTGCTTGGTGGTCAATATGATCTCTGCTGATTTACTCACCAGGAAGCCAATTTTCAAGTATCTCACATTTGGTCCTTTTCCTACCAAACTCCTTAAAACCAGTAATTTTAATTCAGATAAATTTCTGTGTTCCTGTGTCTCAATTTTTTGGGTTCATAAAGAAAAACATCAGAAAGTCCTACTTGTTTGTATAGCATGTGTGAGGTCCCAGGTTCAACTGCCAGTACTGTTAAAAAAGAAAGCCGCACTTGGTTGAAAAACAATAAATTCCTGCTACTACAGGACAGACGGCATTTAAAGAGGCTTTTGATACTGAACCCAAGGCTCCATAAGTTCACAATTCTTCACCATTTCTGGGCAAGCTCTCTGTAAAAAGCCAGTAGTAGAAGCACTGTATCTTTGGAGGAAATGCAAAAAAGGAAGTTTTGGGAGTTTTTCTTTCTGTTTTGAGACATCATAACAAAATACTGCACTAAGAGAACAACAAAAAACCAAACAACTTCTTCCCTGAACAGGAAGTAGGGACGCCAGCCCCCATCAGACCAGAAAGGAGACCGTCCTGACCCTCCAGAGATTGCGTGCTTTCTGCCAGCACGGTGGAGGGTTTGAACTGAAACATCTTCACATGGATGTGCAGTGTGTCCTGTGGCTGGGCATAAACACAGAACACAAGCAGTGACGTAAGAGCTCTAAACCCTGACCCTTAAGAGAGGATCAGCTTCTGCCAGGAAGAACCACCAGCACCAGCACTCAGTGCTCCTGCCATCAGCAGACTGAGGGATTGTCCCCTGCCGTGCTTCCACAGCTAATGTGTTTACTCGGGCTATTAAAGTTGGAGAAGCACAATATAAACAAGGTGTGTGGGGACAATCAGCAATTTCTTCACAGATTTTTCTGAACTATGGAGATAAAGCACAATATGTTTTGCATATAAGTAAAAGAATAGATACTTGGTCACGATGAGGTATTTCACCAAGCTTTATACTGTAGCTACCCTGCTTTTTTATTGAACTTGCATACAATATTATTAGAACTGGTGCTTTGAATCCTCTGAAAACAAATGTGACATGTATAGAAATGAACATATTACCAAAGAGATTAATAGTTTTAAGTATTTCAAATATATTTAGAAATAATTAAAACTAGGTTCTCTTTCTCAGTCATCTTTTCCTTTTGTACTTTATTCTGTCTAATTTAAAGAATTGATATAATAGGACAAACTGACTGGAGATTAGCTTGAATTCTACATGAAATTTGGCAGGCACAAATCCATGCCCCTGGGAACAGGGTAGTGGTTTAGAAAACACATTGTGCAAGCTATTGTTTTGATTTCAGCCTTAGGAAATGGAGTCACTACCTACAAAGCACCAGCTCCTTTCCCATAAATATGGGAGCTTTGGCTGGGGCTGCAGTTAAAGGCAGAGCGCAGACCTCCCAGGCATGAGGCTCTGGGTTCAACTTGTAGAACTCCCTAAGATGCATAAAAAGCAGCAGAAGCAGCGAACTTTGGCTCCAGCAGTGTGTGCAGAACAGTTATGCAGACATTAACAATGCTAAGTGTCACAAAATCCTGTCCACTTTTATTCTATGTAATTTAAGTGGAGTTAGAAAGCTGTCCTCTATCTCCTTCATCTTTGCTTATTCAATACCAGCACTTAATTCCATTATTTATTATTTGTGTATTCTCATCTTTTAACTCTAATCCCTAAGAGAAACTCTTAAGAAATCCATCTAAGAACAGAAACACATTCTCAGAAGAACACAACTGTACAGTGTCCGATCATTCCTTCTCTTTTGCAAGCAACCATTTTTTCATGAATTTAATGTGTCTTACAGCACGAATAGCAGTGCTCCCTTGGCAAGTGCAAGGGCTTGAGTTCAATCCCCAGTTCCACAAAAAAAAAAAAAAAAAAAAAAAAGTCTAACTATTAAATGTACACATCAATTGTAGAATTTGTTGAAATGTGAAAATCATCTCAGCACACAGGAAATCTGGTACTTGATGAAGCTCATGCCATTTTGACACAGATGACACAAAAAATTTCAAGTGTCTACACTTATTAGTGGCATTAGAATTCTGTCTCCTCTCTCCCTCCTCCTTTTCCTCCTCCTCCTACTCTTCCACTTCTTCTTCCTCCTCCTCCTTTTCTGGTTCTGGCACTGGGGGCTGAATCCAGGGCCTTTGAACTGAGCTACATCTCTGGACCTTTTAAAATTTTTATCATGAGAAAGGATCTCTTTAAGTTGCTAAATTGCTCAGTCTGGGTTCAAACTTGAGATCCCCCTGCCTCAGCCTCCCAGAGTGTTAAAATTACAGGTATACACCAGCACCACTGATTATGCTGCTATCTTCTAAGAAGTTTTTTTAGTACTATAATAGGAAAATTGTTTCTTAGCATATACACTGACAAATTGCTTTACATTCAGCATACTTTGTATATTTTCAATAATTAGTATTGATGTATGTATTCACCTCTGATAGTTATGCTTTTTAGGATTTCATTTAATAACATATGGATTTATATTTTTAATAAGTCTATAGTTTTTCTGAAGTATGATACTAGTATGATATTTTGGTTTTTTAAAATAGACAAGAGAGTTAACTTAGGAAAAGTAAATGGAAAACAAACAAATGACTAGCAATAAATACTGTGGTAAATATGCTTTCCTAAGTGTATAAAAAAAGACTGAAAACTCTTACAGTGATATGGGAGAGATATGGAGGGGAATAGCATCAGAACCTCCCCAACTATTTTGTCATAAGTTCACTCTTAAGCTAAAAGATATATAGCTCCTTCCATTTTCTTCCTTATGGCTAGAACAGATCTTGACAACACCTCAACAGGTTCTTCTCTGAAGGACTATGGAAAGTTCAGTTAAGAAGGATAATATTCCTATATCAGACAGAGAAGTGCATGCATGCTGAGAGTATGTGATACTGAATGTCCCATATAAACATGCCATGTAGAATCAATTTCATGGAGTCTTCTTTCTATCTGAATGTGTGCTAGTACATCAGCCCAGTCTCATCCCAGTGTATGGTTGATCATAATTTGACAGCATTGTGAAGGGGGCCTGCTCCAGAGGGCACAGGTGTGAAACCCATCAAAACCCTCTTCAAAGTTTCTTTCCTCATGCTATAACTTCCCTGTTTTACAACACTGATGCTTAGGGCATCACATGGTTCAGGAGAAGTTGAGAGTTGTGTTACTCATAACAGTGAAGGTTCTAAGAGATTTGAGCTCAGTCCAATTTGGATCCTGAGGGGGCTGTGAAATGAGGTATGGTCTATTGTTGAGAGTAAAAGTCCTAATATGTTCTAACAGGTCTCTGGCCCTCATTGCCTTGGGGCTCAGAGTACTCCTCTAAATTAGCTTCCAAACCTTCCCAAGGATTGGCATTTCTGGCTCGTCTTACTGGCTCTTTGGCCTTTACTTGTCTGCATTAGGGTTATAGTTGAAATGCCAGGAAAAACACAAGATCAATGTGTTCAGTTCAGTGCTGACTCAACTGGTTCAGCCACCTCAGCAGTAATGGGAGTAGGATATTTTTCCACCCTTGCTTCTCAGGACAATGGATTTTCTCAGCCTAGTTCCCTGTTCCTTGCCATTTCTTACTATTTGAAATACTGACTTACAGAACAAAGTTGTAAAAGCTCCAGTCATGAACTTGGGTTATCCTTGTAGTTCATGCAGCAATACTGTCAGATTGAAGGCCTCAAAAGAATACAATATTCAATCATAGTGTAGACTCCTGAAAAAAATGCTTTCTTAGACTACATTGGCAGAGAGAGAAATGGATGTTTTGGAAACAATCTTGGCAGGATATTTTATTTTTGAAACTAAATATTTTTTTGTGTGTGTGTGTATGTTTATGTGTTCTTGTATCAGAACAGTATTGGCAGCATGCCACAAAGAGTTTTGAACTCTTTTATTCATAATTTTATATCAATCAATAGTAGAGTTAAAAAAAAATCCCTGCTCTCAAACAAAATCATCTACTGAAGTTCAATACATGAAGCAGGTAAATGTTAAGGTGCTTACTTGTATCCAGGTTGAGGGGTCCAGAGAACCCCTCAACCTGTACCTGGGACATCTCCAAGGAACCCCCAAGGTTCACATGCACAACGTATAAATCAGTCACCACATCCACATTCTTCCTTTTAGAAATGCAATACCTTGATTAAGTGGTTTTATTTCAAGCAGCAGATTAAAATTAGTGATGTGCCCAGAATTTCAAACTAGAGCGTTTATTCTGGGTTGTCCCACAATCTAAGAGTTCTCTACATAAGAGAGTTATTTTTTAATAGAAACCCAAACTGCGCTTTTTGTTGTTTTGGATCAACCCTTCAGGAAACATCCTGCTTAAGTAGAAATCACCCCTGACCCTTCAACCCCTTGTGAACTTGTGAAGATGCATCCTTCTGTCCTCTGGTTGTCACTGAAGTCCTTAGCTGGGAAAGGAACAGACAGCAGAAGGTATATATATATATATATATATATATATATATATATATATATATATAACTATCCATCTTTCCCCTTTGGGATGTGTTTCTGTGGACTGTGTCATTATTTGAAGACATGTCTGTCTGTTTTTAAAGACAACATCCAGCTTATCTGCCTAACATGAGAATGAAATAAGATGGGAATGGGCTCACTGGGTTTCTCTGTAGGAGCACATTTCCCAACTATTCTTAAATTAATGTACTAATGATTAGAATTTCAGATACTGTGGAAGGGAGCAGGAGTAAGCATTTTTAAAGAGTATTTGTTATTTTCTTTCTTGTCTGTAATGCTTTGTAACTTATTTTAAATAAATTAATTTAAAATAGTTTTAGATTTATAGAAAAGTCTGAAGAGAAGGCAAAGGGTTCTCATATGTCCCATACTCAGCTTCTCCTATTATTTATGCTTCATATTAGTAAAATGTAGTTTGTCATGATGAGTGAATCAATTGTAAAACAATTTTAACTAAAATCCGTGTTTTGTTCAGATATCCTTGTTTTTAACATAATGCCATTCTGCTATTTCAGAAAAGGGTTAAAAATAACACGGTAGAGGCTGTCCAGGTAGCTCAGCACATTGAAGTGCCTGCTTAGGCAGACTTAGGGACCGGGTTTGATCTGCCTGCCACGCTGGCCCTGCCCCTGCCCCTGCCCCTGGGGTGCACTGAGACGGCGATTGAGACTGGGGTGGTGGTGCACGCCTGTAACCCCAGCTCTTGAGAGGGTGAAAACAAGAGGATCACTAGGAGTCTGATCTGTGTAGCAAGACCTGTAGATCCTGTATTAAATACATAGAAAAACATGGTGGAAGCCTAAGGAGACATGCTAATTAAGTGTAACTCCAGGACCTCATCTATAGTACAATTAGTCATCTTGTGCCTTGGCCTTGCAATGTGTTTCACGCTCTGAGCAACATGTTCGGAATGATTATCCAAACAAACAGGTAGCCTTGCAGAGTATGGCTGGAGAACTAAGGACTTTTGGGCAAATGCATATTCCTTCCTCATGGCATGCAACCTTACCAGTGTAAGTAGTTTCCAATTTTAAAGTCAGGATAACAAAAACTATACTATTTTGGAGTGCCTTTGAAGGACTACATGTTGTGTGTGTGTGTGTGTGTGTGTGTATGTGTAAACACACATGTGTGTATAGATTTATTGTAATTGGTTCATGTGATTATATAGTCTAAGAAGTCCTAAAATCTGAAAACCAGAAGACTCAAGACTCAGAAAGAGCTGATGCTTCCATCTGAATCTGAAGGCCAGAGAGGACTGAAACCCCATCTCCACACACTGAGGTGGTAAGAGACCACCCCAAATCAGCCCTTTGGTTCTATTCAAGTTTTCAATGGACTGGCAGAGGGACACTAACATTAGGAAGGCCAATTTGCATTACTTAGTCATCAACGAAAATATCAGTCCCACCCTGAAACACTGACAGGCATGTCCCAAATGACATTTAGCCAAATATCTGGGGTCCCATGGATCAAGCAGGGTCAACCATCAAAATATTTAAAATAGCTTAACATATAATGAGCACCTGTCCACAATGTCCTAATGAAGATCAAATATAGGGACATATCATGCATTGAGACTTCACTTAGAAACTGATTAGGAACGGTCCTTTTTTATTTTAGATTAGAACTTCTACTTCTTACATAAAGAGCAATGATTTGGCCTATAGTGCCAACCCCTAGGCTACACAGAGTAAATTATAATTATTCCCAATAGAATATTTTGAAGTACCATGATTCACAGCACTAAACATTATCTCTTTTTCTACTTTATAAAAGGTCTACATATTTTCTCTACTTTATGTGACTGTCAATTACCAGGGAAAAGACCACATAGAAGTTAAAGAACCCATATTCTGATTGTTATTCTGGTCTTGAATAAATCTGAATGCTACTTGTCTTGCCAGAGTATCAGATGCCTCCTCTGTAAAACAGAATGTGTGGGCTATGTCTACTCAAGCTTCTTCACTTATCCTCCCTCAGTTCTTTGAAAATACACAGATATCGTTGAGCTTTGCCACAACCAGAGAAAAAGCAAACTGTGAAAGGCTGATGTTCACTTAGAAACAGAGTTTTCAGACCAATAGCAGGCACACGAGTAGATTGAAGAAGGAGTTGGTTAACTATAAGTCTAAAAGTGGTTAAATTCTGTCTGGAAGGTCATGCACAACTGTGAAGAAGAGAAGCCAATGGTTGTGTGCTGAAAGTAGACTTTCTTGAGAAAGGGTACACATATTTCAGAGAATTTAAAATATGTAGTTCACTAAGGTGTTCTCAAGAATATTTGCATCCTTGAAAGTGCAGATGTTTTGAAAAATGTTTTCTTCCATGTAGAACTGGTAGTAAATCCCTGGTAGCATGGTCAAAATTCCTGACTCAGTTTGTCTCCCATTAAAGGGGATACTGAATCCTGGGAGGCAAGGGAGGAAGGGGAGGTGAGTTAGAGACTCTAGAGATAGCTGTCATGGGAAGACATGGATGAAAGGATTTTGAAGTAAATCTCCCACTGGGAGAAATCTATCAGCAATTTTATAGAGCAGTCCCATCACTCTTCCAAGTTACCCTCATTAGCTAGATAATCCTCATTTAGCGCTTTCCTGTGAAGATAGTCAATGTCATCACCCAGTTTGCAGGAAGAAAACACAGCAGTGAAGTGGACTCTGAGAACTCACTTCTTAGTAAAGAGCTAAGGGGGCGTGGGGGTGTCATTAACTGTTCTTGCTCTGGTCACTGTCTCCTTGCATCCTGGAAGTCAGTTTATTCTCAAACACAGCCTCCTTGTTCGTGGAGTCTGTGCTTGCGTGGTTGGAGGTGCAAGCAATCTTTTTCTTTAGGAGCTTAGCTGAATTTTCTTGTTCTTAGTGAACCTTCCCCCACTTTCATCTACACACTCTCACCAGGCTTTAGAAAACTCCCTCTCCCGCACTCTTCACCAGACCATGAAAGCTAATATAAGGTAATGAGCTCAGCAAAGATTTGCCTGTTTTCTCTTAGCTCATCTCTAAAAAGCCATGCTGAGGGCCCAAGGCCTCCCCCATGAACTAGGCAGCCTGGCTCTCTCTCTCAATTGCAAGCTGCTCCAAAACCTCTGGCCTGGACTTCAGCTCTCAGCTGGCCAGCTTGCCTATTAGACCTGAAGGGAACAAGGAAGCGAGGGCAAATGGCTCAATGCTAAGCCACCCTGAGGAAAACAGCTCAATGAGGAGTGTCCACCACCCCTGAGAATGACTCAGGGTAGGTTTCACTTTTTGTTGATTCAAGAACATATCATTGCTCTTTCATCATAAGCCCTTTCCCCAATTGCCCACCAAAATATTCCCTAACAGTGGAGCACTCACGAACACTCTCAGAAATGACTTAAACCTCTACTAAGTTGTAGAGAGATGTTTCTCAGCTTCAGAGACCACAGAGCACTCATTGTTAATAAGTGAGTTCCAAAATCATTTTATTCTCAGTCACACAAAGGGAATATACTATATGACTCCTTGTACTAAAACCAAGAGTTTGAATTTAATAGCCTCTCTTTCTTCCGCCTGATGCATTCTGTAGCAGTTTTATCATCTACAACTCTTGTAGCAGTGAGCTGAGACTTCATTTGATGGTCTTTTTTTTCTTTCTTTTTTTTTTTTTTTTGGCTACATTGGCATCTTACATTGTTTCAAATTCTCTTATGATTAATGCCTAGAGGAACATATTTTTGGTTGGTATCAAGTGTGCAAGCAAGAATTCTCACCACTTTTTCCCTTACCTTGTGTTTTGAATTAGACTGTTGATGTGCATGCCACTAAGAACAAAATTATAGAATTAAGGGCTGACCAGATAGCTCAGCAGATTAACCTACCTGCTTAGGCAGATGCAAGGGCCAGGAATTTGATCCCCAGCGTGTGGTGCTTGCCCCATCACTGGGGCATGTTGAGATGGCAAATGAGACTGGGCACGGTGGGCGCGCCTGTAATCCCAGTACTTGGGAAGCTGAAAACAAGAGGATCACTACAAGTCCTACCTGTGTAGTGAGACTCTGTAGACCCTGTACTAAATACTAAATACATCATATATATATATATATAAAAAGTACTGGTTCACTTGATAGGTTCCTTGTTTGGCAGGACCAATGGATTATAGCTATAGGCAGTGGACCAGTGGTTCCAGGTAGATTCTTCCTGTACTCAAAATGAATTCCATAGACAAGATTAAAGCCAAACCAGTTACAAAGTATGAGCTACCATATGTAATACCATATGTATTTAACATACTTATTAGAATCATTTCCTAGTCTCAGAATGAATAACAGTGGCTCTAATACTCATATACAAATTCAATAGCTTACAATGTACTTTCCCATATTGCCTCTGTTAAGAAATGTAAGCATCTCTGTGAAAGAGGAGAAAGAGAGTGAAGTACATCTTTATATCATGGAGGGGGAGTCAGAGTACTGGTGAAGTTAATTGGTTTACATCCTGTCCAAGATTATGAGATTGAGGAGCCAAAGCAGACTCCTACACAATTTTCATTACATGAGAGCACCTTATGCCTTAAAACTGCAACTTATACTAATCATTTTTCTTTCTGCAATTCCTCTTTGGTTGCCTTTGATTCCTTTTGTTCTTTCCTGGAAGAGCTCCTTCCAACATGGGTGGCCAATTTTACACAATCCAGAAATAATTATTAGCACAAATATTTATTACTAATAAAGCAGTCTTCTGATTACTAAGAAGCATTCAAACATAAAGGCAAACCATATCTTCATAAAGAAGTATAGAGGAAGGAAGAGTTGGGTGTTTTAATAGTACGATCTGAATAAAGATGTGAACAAGACATTAAAATTAGTCTCCTTGGGCCTGCCAATAGCTCAGCAGATTAAAGCATCTGCAAGTAGGTGCAGGGGTAGGATGTTGGGGGTGGTAGGGGGTGGAGGATGGGGTGGTTCGATATCCGGGCCTGCCATTGCTGTAGCTCCCACCCCAGGCACGTGAGACAGCAAACTGAGACTGGGCCTGGTGGCGTGCCCCTGTAATCCCAGCTCTTGGAGGCTATAAACAGGCAGATCAATATGAATCTGATCTAGTAGTGAGAACCTGAACACCTGTAGTATTGTATTCCCTAAAATACCATCATCATCATCATAATATAGATACTAAGTGACTATTTATTTCACATTACAAAATTCAACTCTATGGAAAATAGGTTCATTAAATAAATTTAGAACTGATGTCATAAAACCTACATAACAGGTGAGAAAGTGTCAGGATTTGTGCAATGCTTGTATATATCTTGTAGTAGCTAAATTTTACTCAGTATTTACTATGTCCTAGAGATCTTCACAGTATTATTCTTTTAATCTTCTCAACAGATAGCAATTAAGAATCTATAGTTGTTATTCTCATATTATAGATGATAAAACAAAGGACAAATACATTAAGTCCCTGTCCAAAATTGCACAGTTAAATTTATAGTGTGGCTTCTGAAACAGCACTCTTATACAAGATACATAAATACACTTAATTATTTTACCAGCTTTATAAGACAAACATTTTTAGCCCTTACTTTGTAGGAGAAAGCAGTGAATTTTAGAGATGTTGAGATACTTGACCAAAAAAAAAAAAAAAAAAAAAAAAGAAAGAAAGAAAGAAAGAAAGAAAGAAAGAAAATAGGAATAGAGCCAGTAATCTTTAGAACTCAAATTCAAATACAGAGATCACTTCTCTAAAGCCTATGATTTAGTGCAAAAACCTCAATCCAAAGCTGCAAGACTCAAATTGCATTGCTGCCAAATAGTAATTATAGTTATCTAAAGTATTTTACTCATTAAATGTAATGTCTATAACTCTTGTCCATGACAAATTTACATTACAGTTTTTTCTGTTCTTATTTTATCATCTTTAAGTCATCATTAAATTTATTGAAAATCAGTAATAATTATGTAGCAAATTAAAAATTGTAGACAAATATTAAAATGTGAAAGATATAAAATGTAGATAGTAACTTTTAGAAAAATATTTCTGAAATGAATACATAACATGAGATTAATAATAGATTACACCTTATGAAAATTATATACAAACTTAAATAAATATAACAATAAAAATTCATTTTGGTCCTTTTCACTAGAATATCTTTTAGTAGTTTGTGAGGATTGGCTTTGTTGTCATAATAATGGAGTATTACTCACCTATAAAGAATGATAAACTTGAAGCATTTATATTTAAGTGAATGCCACTTGAAGATATACTCATAAGTGAAATAAACCAGATCCACATGTATA
>PVKA01017456.1:0-45697 GCA_004027165.1 Ctenomys sociabilis | reverse complement strand
ATGTGGGCAACCCTGGATTCGATTCATTCGCCCTCCTCAGTCACAGAACAAACAGTCTCTGAGGTCTCAGATTTCTCACCTCTCAAAAGAACAATGAATAGCTCTCATTGAGGAAGCTATAAGAATTGGCAAAGATTATTATGGACAGCTTATAAATAATATCTGTCTTTATTAGTGTCATTGATGAAATGCTTTGAACAGCTGCTAATAATTACAATTTTAGGATACTCAGAATCAGGCCACTCTGTAGCAAAAGTGTACATATTAAAATCTTCTAGGTCAAGCCAATCTTAGAATCTGTAGCTGCCTGACTTCCAGGGAAGATAGGAGTAGACAGAGGAGATAAGGGAGATTAGCATCAGACAGTGAACAAATAAAGACAAAGCTGATGGAAGTAATGAATTCATATTTTCTCCCAGTTCCCAGAATGCAACTCTACTTATAACTAAACACCATATTTTGCAACTTTCCCCTAAAGCTGCAGTGAAGTTTTCTTTTGTTTGTTTGTTTTGTTTGTATTTTACGGAAGGAAGGGCCTACAGGGGTGTTCAGGGTCTCACTACTAGATGGGACTCATAGTGATCCGCCTATTTACAAGCCTCTCAAGAGCTGGGATTACAGGCACATGCAACCACCCCCAGTCTCAATTGCCATCTCAGTGTGCCCCGGGGACAGGGCCAGCATGGCAGACGTGGAGGTTGAACCCCTGGCCCCTGTGCCTGCTTGCAGGCACTTTAATCCACTGAGCTTGTGGCTGGTCCTGCCTTGAAGTTTACATGTCTACGTCAAAGCTCTTTTCTCTGGTTTGTGGCTTCTGGTCTTTCACTTCTTTTCTTCTAATTCTGATCATGTCTATGCATTACTAGGTCACCTTGAAGGCAGCACAATTTCTGCTTCTAGAGTCGTAGTAAATAAATACACACATGCTAATCACGGCAGCTTTAGCTATGGTAGTTGAACTAGTTTTAACAACAATTTTTAAAACACAATACCCTCTTGCACAAATAAGGATACTGAAACAACTTTTAAGGCAAAAAATAAAAATTATGAAAGTTTCACAGTATGTTACTTTGGAAGCCAGAAACTGAATCAAGGTGCATTCACCTCTTTCCCAGTGTTGGTATGAGTGCTATGCTGGAGAACTTCCTCACATTAGATCTACATATTTCACTTTCTTGTTCTTCTTGTTTGTTTTTCTGTAACCCTATATATAACAAGTTCTAGAGGTAGCACCCCTTTTGATCTGACCCCACTCGACTTGAGACAGGTCTCACAAGCCCAAAGAGAATGTTGGATTAGGAGTCGCTCTAGCAGTGGGCCAAATGCTTTGGGTAAGGCCTTGGGAGCTGCTGCTTCACACTTGCACCCAGTGTAAGCAACACACATAAGGCTTCAGCAGGTGGAAGATGCAGGTCTCTAACATGGGCGTGAGTGCTTCCACTCCCACCACAATGAGCCCCACCTGCTGTCTGATCTGAGCAAAACGTACACTTTGTTTCAAGTCTCTAATTCAAAAGCATTCATCATAAATACCCTATATTGAGTAATAAAATCTTTTTCACAAATTCAAAACAGCATCTCTCAGTTAAAGTTACTTTGTCCTCTAAGGATACATGAAAACCAGAACACACTTTTTATGACCAATGGGAGAGCCATGGTAGTGGGATTAATAGGTAAAAGTCCAGGAATGGTGATAAGCACTCAAAAACCATAATGTAATATAATACAATATAATGCAAAAATGTCACTAATGTTGCATTTGACAAACTCTGGTTAAAATTTAGTTCTCTAGAGATCGGGCATGGTGGCACATACCTGTAATCCCAACTTTTGGGAGGCTGTAAACAGGAGAATCACTAGAAGTCCAATCCAGTAGTGAGACCTTGAATACCCTGTAGACCCTGCCCTAAAATACAAAAAAAAAAAAAAAAAAATTAAAATAAAAATAAAAAGAGATTTAGTTCTGTCAAACAAATATTATTATCTAATAAATAATAGGATCTTATTGGTTGAATAACTCCCTTGATCTAGAATGCTAAAAAAACTTATTATCCTCATGCCAGCAATTTTTTGAACAAGTATCTCTTAGAAGAAAATTAAATGTCTCATATTCACTGTTTAAAAGTTCAAATTTTCTATATTTAAGAACTTGTGCTAGTTAATTAAGTAGGCAATTTTAAAAACAAACATCTTATTCAGAGAAATAGGGCAGTCTGTTAATTGGCACCCTTAATATCTAAGTTCACTGTGTGGAAAAAGTTCATGATACACAAAAACAGTTAACCTGACAAGTTAAAGAGAAGCTTCCCTCTGAATTTTGATTTCCAACTTTCACTGAGGGGATTTAACAATTAGAAGAGTTTATGTGAGAAGAACTGGGATGAAACCCTTAATCCATTTCAAATGCCATGTGGAAACTTGATCTGGGTGTATGCACACTTACACCATTGTCTTAGATTCTAGGAGGCAAAGATTCAAATAGGATCACGCCTTCTCATTTCTAGTTTCCCTATGCATTTTTGAAAGACCCACATAAAGGACTCAAAATTGTTCCTTGAGTTCATGAAGAGGTATTACAGAGCAGATGGCCTTGATAACCATGGCCTCCATCACAGAAGTCTGGTGAAGACATGTGTTGCATTTCTCTTTCAGTCACAATATCTGTGCTAGCTCTTAACAAAATGTTTTCCTGTCCTTTTAACTCAATGTCTGATAGGTGTTCCAAGCATGCACTTTTTCCCAGGCTCTGAGTGCAGTCCAGAGACTAGAAGAACCCAGACATTGTCCTTGAACTGACACATTGTCTAATTCTCTTGTTTCCAGGACTACTCCTCCTTCCTATTATTTCTATTTCTCCCTTCTAGATCTTGCCCCATAAAAGATACCTAGTGCGGATGCCCATTTCTAAGGATTTACATTCATTAGCCCAAATGATCAATTTCCCCTCATCTTTCTGAGTAAAAAGGAACAAAGTGGGATTTCCAATTAGTCACATTGATCTGGAAAGCCATGTTTAGGCTGTAGCTGTTATGATTCTTCATAATCCAGAAAGAGCAGTTTAAACCATGTCTCAGATTTCCCCAGCAGGAACGTATGAATGAACAGTGATACTAACTTCTTAGGTTTGCTATAAAGATTAAATAAGAGTACATCTCTTAGTAAACTCATAAGGTCAGTGCGTGGCACATGGTAAATATATTCTGTGTTGATACTGACATTCTTACTCTTCCTGTTTTCAATCAGAAAATCAACCTGTCTTATGTTGTATTGTGGCTTGGGCTTTCACAACGGGAATAATACAATATAGGACACATTTTATAAGACCATTTTGTATGAATCACCAAAGACTCAATACAAAGAGCATAGGAAATCTGTCCAAGCACTAAAAACCAGAGAATGAAGCTGAGGGCCTGGATCCCACAGCATGTCCTCCACAAGTCTAGCTGAAGACCTACAGCCCAGAGCAATGCCCTCCATGAGTCAAACTGGAGGCTTGGAATCCATGACAATGTCTCATGCAGGTCAGCTTCATGGATATGTGCTGCAAAGGTCCAAAGGTCAATGATGGAAGCTAGAATGTCTGGCTGACAGGATCGGGATCTGTGCTCTCAACCTGAGAGTTCTCAACTTGATCCAGGAAGCAACACTCAAAGTAAGGACCAAAGCTCCCTGAAAAGTACCACAGCCATCCTCAGCAACAGTGAGGTCCTAATCTCCTCCAATGAGGAAAGCTGAGTTCATCAAGAAAGCCAGCATGACAAGGTCCTCCAGAACAGTCCAAGAGAACCAGCAGCTCCCTAAAAACTCCCCAACAGCTTCTCCAAACAGCTTCCCTTACAGTCTCCCATAACTTCTCTAGCTGTGTCTCTATGCTGAACTAGAGGCAGACAATTTTCAGGTGGGCCTCCCATACATAGCACCATGCTAGTTCAGTTCAGCTGGATATAACAAGGTGGCCACCAGTTGGTAATCTACTACATGAAGAAAATCCTTAAGAATGGCCTGAGTATATAATGACTGCTCTTTAAAACCATGAATCTAAAATAATACACTAGCAGATGAAGACCTGAGAATAACTTCAGGAATTCTTCCCCTCAATTTTAGTTTAATCTGAAGAGGTGCTGAAAAGCAAATACTTGTTTCTGATAAATTATTATTGTATAATTGAAATATAGAATTTTATATTGAGATAGGTACCACAGCAAGTAGATTCATGGGGCAGGTGTTTAGCTCAGCATTGCAGCGCCTGCCTGGCAAGCAAGAGGTCCTGAGTTTGATTCCTGGTCCCTGATTAAAAACTAGATTCTAAGACAAGAAATATTTTAGGAATCATACTTTTATTAGTTACTATCTCACAAGAGAAACACATCCAAGTTAAACCAATAGATGATAGATGCATATACAGAGACAGAAGATAGATGATAGATAGATAGATAGATAGATAGATAGATAGACAGACAGACAGATGATAGATAGATTAGATAGATAGATAGATAGATAGATAGATAGATAGATAGATAGATAGATAGATAGATAGATAGATAGACAGACAGACAGACAGACAGATCAGGTAGCTTATAAGAGGAGGAAAACTAAGCATGTTCTAAATGCATGGGACAGTAGTAATTCAGGCCATCAGGAAAGGCAGATAAAAATTCTCAGTTTGTATGAACTATTGCTACAGTCTATAGGAGAATATTTTGACTTTTAAGGAAACTATGGTTCTGCCCTTAAATGTTTTCGATTGTAGTGGGCCTCTCATACTATGAAGAATAATCTGCATCACTGAATAGTAACTGGTTACCATATTAAGAGGTCTACACACCTTCCCAGCCATGCCTAAGTTCTTGCTAACTCGAAGAACTGAGTGCTATGGAGTCGCTGAGCTGACCATCGATCGCACTGCTTTGAGCAGGATGCATTTTCTGTATTTATTTGTAAAAAAAAAAAAAAAAAAAAAAAAAAAAAAAAAAAAAAAAAAAAAAAAAAAAAAAAAAAAAAAAAAAAAAAAAACCCATAAGGTAGGAATTGCTTCCACTTCTTCAGGGAGAAAACTGGCTCTGTGAGCTCAAACATTGTGTAACCACACTGAATGGTAGGAACCAAGATGTGAACATATCTGTGCTTGACTCTTAACCCTGCTTTACACACATTTTCTGTTGGGGTAAGTTTTTACCCTGTATTCTTGATCTCCTAACCTCAGTCTCCAGGTTAAGATTAAGTGTGATATTTATGTCTGAATCTCTCTCTCTCTCTCTCTCTCTCTCTCTCTCTCTCTCTCTCTCTCAGTACACATAGTTGTTACTTTGGACTTTCTCATTGTTTGGTAAATCCATGTCTCTGTTTAAGTTCATTAGTATAAGGTAATCTAAGTAAACAAACTCCATTTTTTCAAGCTATAATATGACTGTGTGGCTGGTATTTTTTTTCTTTTCTTTTTTTGAATTTAGTACAGTCTACAGAGTCTCAGTATATGGATCAGTCTCATAGTGATCCTCCTCTTTTCAGCCTCTCAAGTGCTGGGGTTATAGGCTTACATCACCATGCCCGGTCTCAATTGCCACTGCAGCACTCCCAGCAGATGGGGCCAGCATGGCACACTGGGGGGATTGAAGCCTGGCCCCTGTGCCCACCTAAGCAGGCACTATCTGGCCAGCCCTTGGTTATTATTTTACCATGCAATTGGGATCAGAATCTTCTGCTATGAAGATTGATTCACACGTGAATCTGCTGCCTTTGAAGGCCAGGCTTTGAATGCTTGTGACCTGACTATATTCTAGTGTGGCAGTAAAGCCTCCCCTGACCCAGCAAAGAGAACCTGACTCAGAAATATTTTTCTTCTCTAGATGATCCCAGAACCACTCTCTCTTGTTCACATAGTTTTCAGTATGTCTAGATGTAGGGAGATTTTCCTTAAAGGACATACGACATTATATCCCAGACTGCCCAGTGATTCCATCTCATGCATCGTCTTCCCTTTGGCATGCACAGACTTTTCAGTAGATCATTTCCAGTAGTTCACTCAAAAATACTCTGACCCATATATGTGAAATCAGAGATTATTTTTCTGATTAGTAAAGCAGTGTTGAATGCTGATCAATAAAAGTCTTGGACAACATATTTTTACATTATCAAACAGAGCAAACTATCTGTTTTCTATTGTTTTGTTTTTTTCTCCCCTTCCTCTTGTTTCTGGCTCTGAAGCTATTTGAAAGTTGATACTCACTAGTCTCACAATTTTGTGGTAACTGATAGTAATAAGAGGCCTGTCTGAGCATAGCCCCCCTCTGCTGGCCTACTGTCTTGCAGCAGTAAGGTCAGTTCCATCACGGACTTCAGTCACTAGTGGACTTTGCCTTGAGGAGGTTGCAGCATGGGGCACTTAACATGTTTGCTTGACAGGTGGCCTAGCAAGCCAAGTGCACGCTTCAATTTCCAGGAAGTAGGAGAAACCTTTTCCCACTTAGAAGCTCTATTTATTATCTCTCTGTGTAATGTAAAAGAAGGAGTATTTGTTTTTTAAATCAAAGTGTATTTTATCATTTATGAATGATAGGGTATCCATTTTTATATTTGCAGTAGAAAGTGCATTTCACATTATTTAGCTTTTGCATGGGGACAATATTCCCTTCTACTAAGAATGGTTGAAATTTGGATAAAATAAAATACTTGCAAATCTAACACACACACACACACACACACACACACACACACACACACTCCAGAGAAAGAGATCTTGCTTCCAGCATGTTTTTAAGATTATCCAAATAGGAACTACAAAAGCCTGTCAGATCCAGCCTGAACTTCTCTGGCATTTCTATGCAGAACCCTGCACTCCCACCCTCCCCAGCCACTTGAGTGATCTCCCTTTCTGGTATTGCTGAGCTGTTAAGGTGTGGGGCACATGCTTCACACCAATTTTGGTTTGTAGAGATCTCTAAACCCCCTATTTCTGAGTATTAAATACACTCCACGATATAGTAAATCCTTTGAGGACAAGTGACTGAATTTCTCATTTGAAATTTTTCATGTACCCTTCTTGTAAACAACATAAAGCCAGAGAATGAGTGTAATTTTACAACTAATCACCTCATCAAAATAAAGTTCCTTGTCCTTAGGAAGAATTAAGTTGAGAGAAATTAAGTTAGGAGAGAGAGAAAAAAAAAGAAAGAGAGAGAGAGAGAAGATTAAATGGAAAAGGTTTAAATGAGGGGTGGTAAGCCTATAAACCCAGCACTCAGGAGGATGAGGCAGGTGGATCATTGAGAGTTCCATGCCAGCCTGAAGTATTTATCAAGACCCTGCCTCAAATAAAACAAACAAAACCCAAAAACAAAACAAAATATTAAAACTTTTTTTTTAGTATTTATTACAGAGTCTATAAGGTCTATAGGATCTCACTATGTAGATCAGACTTGTAGTGATTCTCCTGTTTTCAGCTTCCCAAGCACTGGGATTAAAGGTATGCACCACCACACAGGCCCCAGATTGGGGTCAGCATAGCACATCAGGGATCAAACCCCAGACACTTGGCCTAACAGGTGCATGAGTCCATTGAGCTATCTGGCTAGCCCTCACCTTGATGTTTAATCAGAAAGGAGTATCACTCAAATAGGACTTAATTTGTGCTGGGGACAAATGAAAACCACATCACAAGATACTGTGGTTGAGCGAATCCATACAACCTCTTTTTATAGAATTACAGGATTCTTAGAGGAGTGTTGGCTCTAGTAGCTATGATCTCTGGCCAGAAATGATTTCCAATTTTAGTTCCCATTTTCTATATCAAAGAAACATGCACCAGCCAAGGAATCAAACAGCATAGTGATAACCCATCTGCAGGAGCGAATGAGTATCCTCATTAACTTGCTGAATGTGGAACAGAAAGAGGAGACTTCAGCTAGCTCTTTAAGAGAAAATCACTTATCTAACAGGAAATAATGGGAGCAATTCTAACGGAAATGCTCATTAGCAGGTCATTAAATAAATAGATAAGACTGAGCTTAAGCTGTGTACAAATCAAATGCAAGAGAGTAACCACTGGGGTGTAAACAAATTCTTTCACATTATAGTAAAAACCATCTTACACAGGACAGATCCAGTGCCTTGGGAAGAGGAGCAGAAGCTGAGCCAGTGTGAGGCTGTAAAGAACGGAAACAGCCTAGAACATACAAAGCTGGGAGCTCCTCCTGGGCCCAGGACTATCTCTAGAAAATTGGACATGAGATGGGATATCCTCATTCCTTTTTCACTGGACAGAGGTAGTCAGGGTAAACACTGAGCACCAAGAAACCCACTGAAGGAGAAAAGTCCCACAAAGAGGTTAATGGAGCAAAATGAACTGGACAAAAGGTCTGGGCCACCATCCTGGCTCCTTTCACCAGGGGAGGAGGAGGGAAGTGAGTGCCTGGGAATACATAAGACAATGTAGTTGAGGTGGGTGGTGTGAGGCAAGTTTCTCGCCAAGTAACCTTAATTGAATTCTATGATGATGTCACATGCTTTGTTTTTTTCTTCCAAGAAGCTACAAAAAAGGTTGTATCTTCAATGGTCTCCACTCTGTGCTTCTCCCACTCTTCTCTTTTCCTACTCCCTCACTTCTGACCCTTAACAAAAGGTCAAGGACAACCTGTACTGTACTGCACGAGACCCTACATTGATATAGATAAGAATCTGCCTCCCCTAAAGACAAGCGTGGCTCTACCTTTGATCTATACATCCACCCATAAGTGTCAGCCACAGTTCTGACCTCCAGTCACTAAATTCCTAGATGCTTCTTGTGATTACATTTACTCAGAGTTTGGTCTTATGATGATGGTTCTTCCTTGTGGTTGGCTTTCCTTTTTACTTTGGAATGCATCAGGAATTAAAGTCTAAAAACTCAAAGCAGAGGATGCATCTTCAAGAAGGAAGAAAGGCCTGGCACGTAGAGTATGCCTGTAGTCCCGACTATTCAGGAAGCTGAAGCAGGAAGAATACAGTTAGGGACCAGCATGGGCACTTAGTGAGATCATATCTCAAGAAAAAAATTAAAAATAATAAAAATTTTAAAAATTAACATGTTTGGTGTAAAACTCAATGGTGCAATGGTATGCATGAGACTCTGGATTGAATCTCACGTACTGAAAAGAGGAAGAAATCAAAAGGAAGACATAGGGTTAAGGGAAGAAAACATGAAGTAAAGGAAACAAAGAAAAAGAAAGGGCCAAGTTAAAAAAAGAAAGAAAGGAAAAGAAGTAAAAGAATGGAAATAAGGGATGAAGGGAGGAGAGAAGGAAGAGAAAGAAGAAAGAAAGAAAGAAAGAAAGAAAGAAAGAAAGAAAGAAAGAAAGAAAGAAAGAAAGAAAGATCATGATTCACAGCAATTAATTCAAATACTATACCAAAAATAATCATTATAATGGAAATATCCTTCCTTCTTTCCCAATTAATTATTCTGCCCTGACTACTGAACTTAAAATATCAATCATTAAAAAATAATTTGGCAGTTATTACTATCACTATTAATTTCCTCCATTGAAACTAGTATTACTGTTCTTGAAGTACATTAATTAAAAACTAAAATAGTAAAGATTTGACAAGTTAGGTTATGTAATTTTCATAGTAAATAGAAATTTTCACTTTTCACAAACATTCTATTTCTTTACTTTTATTACTATCTTCCAGACAAAGTTTTATTATATAGATAAGGAATAGAAACTCAGGAAAAAAAATAATTTAATCAATTTGCATGTATAATACATTTCACAGATGAAACACATAAACAGATTCTCTAACTTTTTTAATATTCCTTCCTTATTTATATATCAAGTTTCATGTTTCCTCTTGCCATGTTTTAAAAAATTCACATACTCCCTGATCAGATACTGATTTCTACTGAAATGTCTACCTGCTTCCTGATCTTAAAGAAGACAGATGTCCAAGAAGTGCAAGAGTCAAGGCAAAGTAAACCCAGGAGCAACACCTAGTCCTAGCCCTCCTATGAGTCAGCCTTCACTGTGAACAAGAGTGTGTGGGATTCAACAGGGGCACTGTTCACTAATCCACTCTGAAGCTCCAGCTCCTCGGCCTAGCTGCCAAATGGGATGCAGGGGTCAAGGGAAGCGCACATATTCTGCTTGTTGTTTCCAATCAGCTGCAAAGCTGAGCCTTGACTTCCATTCTAGAAAGCTTCCATACCCCAGAGGCATCCTTTCATGATCCCCTTCATTAACTGTGAGTAGAACAACTGAACAGACTGTTCAACGCTGTATGGGCTAGGACATGCACCTTACTAATTGAAGAGTTACAGCTACCTTTTTCTTGCAACAAGAAAAGCAGAAAAATGTCCTTTTTAGTAATCAGGAAGCTCTGTCAGAAGTACAACTCACCTCAGAAACGTGCTTAGCAATTATTAATTCCCTTTCAGCATTTTGATTTCCCTGGTTTTCTGAAGCTACGATGTTGCAGGAGAAGCTTTTGGCTTTGATCATGGGCAGTCAAAGGGGATTTTTGTTTAGCTTCCAGGGAGACTTTGTTGCCAGAAAACTCAGAGCCCGGCCATGCAGGGCAAACCTGCCTGCATTCATGACTACAAATCAAATTAGGATCAGAATGCTGCTACTGGCCCCCAGCAGCTTGTGGTTTTTATTTTTCTTATCTGCATTTTTCTTCCCTGCCCATTCCACCGAGCTGTCACAAAAAATCTGAAAAAAGGTGTTGATCTGTTGGTTTGTGCATGGTGCTGGTCACTTTCATGTTCACAGCAAGGAAAGTAGCATTTGTGTCTAAGAATCCATTCAACATTATGAACTCCTACGTGTGTCAATATTTCAGTATGCCAGAACACACAACGACATTTAAATTTTGAAGTCTGGATTTTATATCCAATGAATTTGAGAATGCTAATCACAAGCCTTTAGACTGCTCTGCTGAGTAAAATCTGTATCACTCATCATTGCAATAGCACAGGGTCACTCAAGGTGACATGTTTCTGGCTAAAGTTATAGAAATAAAAAGTCATCCCTATGATTTGTATCTACACATGTGGCACTCTGGTTTATATAGTTTCTTAAGATCCTCAGGAGGGTTCCAGATTCTGAAATCTTGGAGGAATGGAGCAGGCTGACCACAGTGATCGAGAAAGGAGAATTCCTTACGTCAACGACAGCACTACCGGGCTACGCTGCTTCTGCTCCTGTGGGTCCCATCCTCTGAGGATGCATGATGACGTAGACTTCATCCTCGATTTACTCTCTGGATCTGGAGCCTCTTGAAATTGACTTGACCAAACTGGGGAAAACAGCCTTGTCTTAAAATCACATCACATAATTGAAAAACTTGCTGGAAAATTCAAACAAGATTTTTCTTTATTCTAGGGGAAATGATGGGTAACTAAATGAAAGAGACTAAATCAATAAATTTAAGAAACAGAGTTTTTTTTTTTCAGAAGACTGTATTATGTGAAACTCAGGAGAAGGATATTGAAAGGTAGAAGTTCTATATTTTATTTTACTTTTTAAAATAAGAGAAAATGAAGCATGCTGAAATTTGAATGAAAGGTCACAATAAAAGATTTCCTTACAGAACAGGAAAATATACCACAGTAAGAATTTGGGACATTAACAAGTAGGTACTTGATACATCCTGCTCAAAAGGATGCCTTGCTTATTGGCTGGGTCAACGCTTCAGTCTTACACCCCTTTTTGCTTCTGGGGCTGTGACCTCTTCTTCCCACGGCTGCAGACATTTACTGAGAATACATTTTCCTTAACAGATTAATATATTCAGGCAAGTTACCATCAAGTCTTAATTGGAGTAGGAGAATTTTTGGTAATTTAAGTTAACTGTGAATCTCTACTTTTATTCATTTATTATTTGTTTGGCTCATAGTTTAACTCTAAGGGAATATTCTTTTGGATTCTTGAGAGATCTCTCATGGTATCTCATATAGCCTGACAAAAAACACTATTACAAAATAGTTTATTGAGATTCAACCAAGAAATTCACTCCAAATAAACTCATAGAAAATTGATTTTTCAGTCTGACTGGAGTGTAGAGAACTGCCAACTGCAAATAATACTTTTATTTTTTGATTGATTTCTATAATAGTATCTTGATATAGAAAATAAAGAAAAATCTTTTTGTTCATATTAAACACAAGTAGTTACTGTGAACACCCAAGGAAGGGCACTTGCAGTTGCTTACCTGGTTACTTCCCAAAGGGGGCAGTTTTCCCAAAGGGGTCTGGTTTCTCTCTGCTCGTTGTCTCTTCCAGTGGCCCTTGGTGACTTCGCTTGCCCAGTGGTTTCCTATTGTTAGTGTGTGTACATACCCTTATTTCCACACAGACAGTAAACTCAGCTAAAGGAAAGGAAGGTGAGCACCAAAAGGAATGCCCGTTAATTGATGCTCTCTCCTCTACTTTCACATTTCTTTATTCAAATCTGAAATCACCCCAGTCACACAGTAACTCAGTGTTTGCCCTTGGTCTTTCCTCCTGTTTCTTCAACTTTATTATCTAAGGGCTCATCACAGAGACAGAAGTGAAGAAGTTGTTTAACAAATGTTTGAAAAAGGGATTAACTTCAAACTAAAGCCCATGAATGGTACCCAATCTGTATTTATGAGTAAATAGGGTAAGCTTGATTTGCATATTGTGGTGTTTTATAATTCCATACATATTCCACAATGGCAAGATTTCACTCTTTTATTGGCTGAATACTATTTAAATTTTATTTAAATAGTATATAAGTTACATTTATATATTCATTCTTCACCTTTGTTAAGAATGGCAGTTGGTCAAGTGAAATAACCCTAGCACAAAAAGATAAATACATATATTAACTAATGTTTGGAAGCTAACAAAACTTATTTTATAGAAATATATAATCCAATACTGGTTTCTACCTTGTCTGCAGAGTGCAAGAAGAAGGGATAGAAAGGGTTGGAAAAGAGGTACGAAGGATTGGGCTGGCCAAACAGCTCAGTGAACTGAAGTGCCTGCTTACGCAGAGCGCAGCAGCCAGCGTGCTGTGTGGGCAGCCAGGGCGCACTGAGACAGAGGTGGAGACCGGGCGTGGTGGCTCACACCTGTAATCCCAGCGTTTGGGAGGCTGAACACAGGAGAATCACGACGAATCTACTCTACATAGTGAGACTCTGTAGACCCTATTCTAAATGCATTTTTAAAAAGATAGGAGGGATTCATCCTAGTGTTACATAGCATGGTAGGTTTCTGTCTAAAATAACTTATGTATTTTAAAATTACTAGAAGAAATAGTACAAAGTTAATGAACATGTAGAAAGATAAATACTTGAGACGATAGAAATGTCATGTACTCTAGTTTGGTTGTTATGCATTATATTTGTGTATTACCTACACCATGCTCCTTAAGCGTGTGCAAATATTATATGCCAACTAAATAGTAAATGTTTCATTTTTTTTATTATTTTGTAAATGTTTTAAAATAACCATGCCAATATAACAGTGGGCCTGTAGATGTGCAAAACTGTTCCACACATTGGGTTATGTGAACAACAGCTCTTCATCCAATTGAAAAAAATTAAAAGTTCAATTTTGTTTTTTTGTGTCTTTTTACTTTTACTGACTAATTCAACATATAATTTTTTTCATGGACTCAGTTTCATACCATAATTACTAAGGGCACACGGAGTACTAAACCTAAAGCTAAAGGGTAAGAGCTAAAGAATGTCTTTAAGTAGTATAGAAATAATTGGTGAGTAATGAGGCAGCAAGACATTAGTACTGTATTTCATTTGTATGTCTTCTTTTGACAAATATCTACTTAGGTCTATTGCCCTTTTTTAAATTAGATTATTTGTGGGGGTTTTTAAGTATTGAGTTACTAACAACTCCTTTTATATTCTGAATATTAACCCTTTGTCAGATATATTGTTTGTAAATTCTTTTTCTGGTTGTGCTGGTTATTGCTTTTTTCTGTTTACTCTTTCCTTTCTGTGCAGAAGCCCCTTAGTTTGATATAATTCCTGGCCCAACTGCACCTTAGGTTTTCAACACTAGATGTTAGGTCAGAGGTGAGAACTCAGTAAAGAACACAGGACCAGCCTGACTGGGGTTGCTGGGTAGGACCTCCTAGAGTTACTGCAAAGAGGAATCTGATGCCAATTTGAGCTGTGTCTTTCATGGATTGGATAGGATAGGAGTATTAGGTGGGGTGAAAAGCGTAGGTGACCTGATGTGAAGAGGGGTCTGGAGATTAGGAGAATGAGAATGGCTGAGTGTGTGGCTGTGGTCTGGAGCTGGGCCCTAGGCAGTGGGTGGGTGAGTCATCCCTAGCCCAGCAGGCATTGCTCCTGCAGGGAGCCTGCAGGACCTGTGGACCCACTGACATTCTCAGAGCTCAGATCTCAGGAGGCTGGGCTGAGGGAGACTGAAGTCAGAGCTATCAGGAACGTAGCCCTTTGGTCTTGGATTTCATTCCTTAAAACCTACTCTCTTGTATTTATTCTAACTAGTAAGGATTTGAGAGTTTGTCTTTTCAAAGAACAAATTCATTCTGTAATCTCTGTATGACTTTTTGAGTTTGGGCTTTAGTCTAGAGACATTTCTTTCTGCTCTGGCCTTCATTATTTCTTGTCTTCTACTAAGTTTTAGGTTGTTTTGCTCTTGTTTGTACTAGTTCCTTGAGAAACTGAATTGCTGCTTTAGATTTTTTCCTACTTTTTAGATGTAAGCATTAATTGATATACAGAGTTGTTTTATAGGGAGAGTTTTTTTGTTTTTTGTGGTCTCCTCAATAAAACTAAAGACCTTTGCTTGCCAACCAGGTACTTATACCGCTGAGCTATATCCCTGGCCTGACATTAACTGATGTAAACACCTTTAGCTGTATCTTACATGTTTTATACATTGTATCTCCATTTTCATTTCTTGCAAAAAATGTTGTGATTTCTTCCCAAGTCTCTTAATGGAGTCATTGACTGCTCATCTGTGTACTATTTAATTTCCATGAATTTGCAATTTCCAGAGGGTTATTTAACTTGATTTTTACTGCACTGCAGTATTATCAGAGTAGGTACTTGTAATTCCACTTTTCTACACCTTCAGGAATTTTCTTGTATCCTGTCATAGTACTTCTCCTGCAGAATATTCTATAGAGAAGTATGTATATTTTGAAGTTATTGGATAGGGGCTTCTGTAGATGTTTATTAGGTTATTTTGGTTCAGGATACAGTTCAGCTATGCTGTTTCTTTGTCAATTTTCTATTTGCATGATCCACCCATTGTTGAAAATGTGGTGCAAAAATCTTGGACTATGATTATGATTGCATCTCTCCCTTTAGGTATATTCACATTAATTTTATTTGCATATCCTCATGTTAGGTAACTACATAAGGACAATAGTTTGTTTGTTTGTTTTTCCTCTTGTTGTATTGAACCCTTTATTATTTAATGATGATTCTCTGTCACTTTTTATTGTTTTTGATTTCCATTTATTTTATAATTTTGCTTTCTCTTGGATTATATTTTCATTCCTTGACATTGAGTCTTCCCTATGATCTTAGAGAAAAAGTGAATATTGTGCAAGCAACAGGGTTGGATCTTAGCCTTTTATTCATTCAGTCATTCTATGTCTTTTAATTGCAGAATTTAATTTCTATTTAAAGTTATTGTCAATTGATAGTTTATTACATGCATTTTATAACTTTCTTTCAAGTCAGATTATAGATCTTTCCTTTATTTCTCCCTAATAGGTTTTCTTTGTTAAGTGATTTTCCTATAATAGTTAGTTTTGACTCGTTGCTTATTATTTTTTTGTCTGTTAAACATTTTTTACCTTTTTGGTTATCATTAACCTTGTAAAAACAACATTATAGCAGACCATTCTGAAATGATGGCAACTTAAAATTATTGTGAGGAAATATATAAAAATTTAAACAATGAAACATTTCACAGATGCATTCCACATTTTGAATTTCTAATGTCCCATTTTATATCTTTCTGTATTTCCTCTATTAATATATTGATATCATACTCTTTAAAGTAATTTGCTTTAATCTTTGTACTAAAAGTATGCATGGTTCCTATAACATTATCATAGAACTATGAATTTGTATGTGATTTTTAATATCCTCATATTTTTCTTACTTTTTCATGTGTATTTTGCTTGAAGAAATTCATTTAGCATTTATTTAGATCTGCCATTGATATTCTCTCAGCTTTTACTTATCACAAAATAGCAGTCTCTTTTATTTGTATGTACTTGCTACAGGGTCTCACCATGCAGCTCAGACTTATAGTGATCCTTCCGTTTTCAGCCTGCTCAGCACTGAGATTACAGTCATGTAATCTACCACTATGTCCAGTCTCCGTGGCAGGCTCAATGAGTCTGGGGGCAAGAGTGGCGTGGCCTGTGGTGCCGGGGGATCAAACCCTGGTCCCTGTGCTTGCTCAAGCACGCTCTTAGTCTGCTGAACTATCTCACTGACCCTCTCTTTTTTTTAGTAAGCAATACCTTTTTGAGTATAACATTATTGTTACTGGGTTGATTTTTTTCCCTACTATGAAAATCTAGTGCTATTTCCACCTAGCGCATAAGGATGGTGGTGACACACCTGCTATCCACAGAGCTCGTGCATCCTCCTGTTTTACTTCTTTGTTCTTGCTGCCTCAAGCATCTTCTCTTTATCTCTGACCTTCGGGATCTTGATTACATGTTTTTCAGTGCAGCTTGTGGAGTTAAATATGATTAATGACCTTTGTCCTCTCTGTAAGTAGACATTTCTATCCATCTTTAAACCTGGAAAATTGCCTGTGATTATCTCTTTGAATAAACTTTCTATGTTATTCTCAGGTCAGTTTGGACCAGAAATAACCTGAATGTTTGCTCTTCTTTTAATCCTTCCCAAAGTTCCCGTTAGCTTTCATCATTCCTTTTTATTTTTTACTTTTTTGTCTTCCGAGTGTAAATTTCATAAAACTTATCTTTGAACTCATTAATTCTTTCTTCTGTTTGATCTGTTCTGCTATTGATGCCTTGTATCACAGTTTTAATTTTGCTTAGTGTGTATTTCAGCTCAAGGATTTTTTGATTTTTGTTTTACTTACTCCCAACTATGTTAAGTTACTGTGTTGGATGTTTGAAACAGGTCTCTGTTTCCTTGAAACCCACTGGGTTTTCTTACTTAAGCACTTACTTGAAGTTTTCCATCCAATACTTCATCCAGACTGGTTACTACATAGTTGAATTTTGGTGTCTTATTTTTAGCAAAAAGTAAGATCACAGTTTCCCAAAGGTTCCTGGTGCTTAGTACTATGCAACATCATTTGGGCATTGAAAGATTGGGCATTTATTCCAGTCTTCATAACTGTGTGTGTGTGTGCATGTGTGTGTGTGTGTGTGTGTGTGTGTGTGTGTTTCTAAGAATTACAAGCCTGTCCTTTATGTTCTCTAAGCCCAGAGCTACTCCCACTATTTCTTCACTGCCAAGGCTAGATTTGCCATGAGTGCACTCTTGGTAAATTAGCAATGTTTCAGCAACTGCAGGTTTTCAAATCTCAGGTTTTTCCTATTTATTTATGTGTGTAGATGTGTTTCAGCATACACTGGGATAGTAACTCAACAGTGAAATCTTTTCCCACACACCCTCCCTTGGGCTACAATGGGCCCAAATATGAGTGACCCAGATGCCTCACTGGTCTGTAATCAGATACTAGGAGATCTGTCTCACTCTGAAAAATCTCCATAAAGAGGTCAACTCAGGCTACTACGGTGCATCTGTAGTCACCAATGCTGCAGTACTGTAACATATACCCAACCCATTACATCACTAGACATGGAGGAAAACCACTCTTTTGTATTTAACCATTACAGGCCTTGAATCTGGTGCTGGGTTTCAGATCTCAGACATTGGTTTAAGTCCCACTCCCTACCGTACACAGCAGGCATCTCTCTATCCTGCTAGAGTGTGGAGGAGGGGTGACACTTTCACCTCTATCCTTTCAAAGCATCTTTTCCTTCCCTTATAAATCTAGGCACTGTGACCTCTCACCTGAATTCCTCAGTTTTTAATGGTAGTTTGGACCATGAATAACTTCATGTTGTTGTGTGTGGACAGATGATTGTTGGAGTGTCTTACTCAGGGGCTATGACCTACCTTTCTGGAAAAGATACGCTTTTAAAGTAAATGAAATGAAAGTAAACTGGAGAGCTATTTTGGAAAACACAAACTCAGATTCTCTGCAGGTATGAAATAAGGTATGAAATAAATTCCAAATGTAAAAAGCATGGAAATTTCATAAATTCTGAAAGAAAACACTAGTATATTTCATTATGATCTAAGTATAAGAAAAGCCAGAATAAATTCCAAACATTGTATTTGCCTGTTCTTTTAAACAAAAAAAATGAAAACTTCACATTGCAGGAAGTTACATTTTTTTTAAGAAAGTCATCCACCCAAAATATGTTACTGAACCAAGCAGTACGGTTATTATTCAGTAATGGCATGTGTTGAATAAGGCTTATTTTCTCCAAGATCATCATTAAACATGTGCTGAGTGAGTCACTGATATCTGATGTCCCAGGAAATAGATGTACTTGGAGAATCTGTTCACTGGATCTTCAGTCCTAGCACTTACCACCCTCCTAAGTGGACCTCTCTGCTCTCTGGTCCTCCTCCCTTCATACTTAATTTTGTGTTTGATGCATTTCTAATGAAAACATGCAGCTTTGCATCAAAGATATTCAGTGTGCATTAGGAAGCACCCAATGTTCAAATTTTTATTTCTAATCTCTTTTCAACAACGAAAATAAATTAAACTCAATCATATTTGCATGAATGATCCTATTTTCATTTATGAAAATCTTGTATCTAAAGATTTTGAAAAACTAGGTAAATTCCTTGTCAAAATTTTCCCAACTCATTTATTTTTATTTGAGAACATATGGTGAAGATTCCTTCCTTGACAAAACACCATGAAATTAATTTTGATGTATCAAGTAAATTAGGCCATTGTACTACTTCCACGATTAAATATTCACAAAAAGCACTCGGGGCTTTCAAAGATACTTTGCTTCCTTCCCCCCAACAAAGGCCTGGAAAGTAATGGGCTGACATGCAAAAATATATGTGGACCCAAGCATTTGTCAAATGAAACAACAACTCGTTTTCTACCATTCTACCTGTGGAAACATGTAAGGTGCCTAGTGCGATTTTTACATTTTAAAAAACTTCTGGATAAGTGAAAATGTGACAGTTTAATAAACATAGTCATGTTCCAACAGATAATTCAGGCAGCAGCTCTGACACCCAGATACAAAGCTAATACATCAAGATGGTATTTGTGCACTTCAAAAAATAAGAAATAAGCATCCCACTGGGATTATGTACATCTAAATAATGTCTTTGTAGGGCTGGGGAGATGGCTCAGTGGAATAAGCACTTCCCTGGCAAGCGCAAGGGCCTGAGTTTAATCCCCAGTCCTGCCAAAAAAAAAAAGGCTTTGTATTAGTATGTTTTTTAAATGATTTGAATATCATAAGGATAAAAATACAAAAGGCAATTTTCTCATAATTTTTAAAGTATGTACTGATTTGATACTTACTAGCAGCTTAATAATTTCCATACACTGTCACTATCACCCTATTTTCCTCAGTTTTCACCAGTGTGAAATGTAATCACTCAGGCCAAGAAGACATCTCGCCAGTCTAAGTGCCTACCAGGCAAGAACAAGGATAGCACATGCCATGTGGCCCCAGGATTCGGGGTGCACCATGCCAGCTACTGAATCCAGGCTTGGTGGTGCATGCCTGTAATCCCAGCACTGGGGAGGCTGAGACAGGAGGATCACTGAGAGTCCGAGCTGCATAGGGAGGTCCTGTATGAAAGAAATATATGATAAAAATGTCACTGTTGGTTAACAGCAACAACAAATGTATTGATACCTCAATAAAATATCTGTCAATGACCGAATACCATAAAAATAAACCAATCAACTTATTTAAAATCTAGCTGTAGGGGCCGGGGAGATAGCTCAGTAGAATAAAAGCTTGCTTGGCAAGTACTGGAGTTCAATCCCCAGTACTGCAAAATAAATAAATAAAATACAAAATCTAGCTCCAGTTTCAAGGTATAGTCACTGCATACCTCAGAAAATATTTCCTTACATTTGAAAACTTTAAAAAGACCGGGAAATTTCTTTTCGAAGTTAGGAAAGTACTTGAAAAGCTAGCATAGAGGACTACTGAGTATGTGTCCAGAATTAATATGAGGGATCACACCCAGTCAGGTGTGCAAGGATTGGAATGCACGTAGCTATATGAGTACAAAAGTCTTTAAAGGGAAACATTAGCAGTAATATCTGTAAGTGAATTTGTTTCTAGATCTTCGACTTCCATAGCAATTGTAAAATTGATCTTTTGAAGAATGTAACACAGCCAAGGTGTCTCCTTGGCGGATTGACCTTCTGAGCCTTAGCAAGACAGAAGCCAACGTTTCAACCAACTAGGATGTTTCTGAAGTGATTTATCTTGGGGGAAATGGCTGTCCCATGACCAGAGTCACCACCTTTTTGATGACTGGCAAGGACACCCCTTACAGACTACTGCTTACAAATACAGAAGCTTCTCAACTTATGATGAGGCTACTTTCATTATATGTTTAACTACAATCACCCAAAATTGCATTTAATGTCCCCAATCTTCCAAATGGCCTAGCCTAGGGGCATAGTGCACTGCAGTGTTGGTTCTTTCCCCTTCCTGATCTTGTGGCTGACTGGGCGCCCAGGGCCCCTCACCACAGTTGGCAGGGAAAGTGACCCAAATACAAAATTCACAGTGCAATTTCTATTTATTATAAATTATTTTACCATCATCATAGTTGAAAAATCAAAGTTTCAAACTATTATAAGTTAGGGACTGTATTTTATTATCAAAAGAAATTAAAGCAGAACCTCAGAGTTAACTAGTAGATGGGTGAAAATTCATTCTGATGGTGTAAAGAAATACAAGGAGTTCACCCGTCACTGAATGCAAGGCCAGGAAGTGAAAGCACACAACATTCAAAAGGAACTGTGCTCTATCTCACATGACCACCACCCCAGCTGAGGTCACTCTCCCTGGAACACCTTTGTCCCCTTCTTAACCACGTTGAACTACCTGTGCAATGTCACGTTGACATCTATACCAGAACATCTTATCCAAAAAGAATACCCTTGTCGCTGACACTCATAACCCTGAACCTGCTTTACTTGTAACCACAGCACTCTCCACTGTTGTTTCATATCAATTACCTTTTCTAAATGTATTTTTATCCTGTGACCTATAATTTTCATGAAAGCAACACCTGTAACCCCATTGCTTTAAAACAGTCTGGACATGTTGCAGACACTCAATACGAGTTTTACATGAAGGTAAATAAATAAGAAAGTACCATTTGATTTTATATTCTCAACACAGTATAATCTGCGAGGCATACCTGTTGAAGGTGTTTTAGGAGCTGTGTTGTTTCCAAGACCAGTTTCTCTTCTCCTTAGCAGAAGTGAGTTTAATACATGATAGGTAGTTTTGTTTCTAGAAAAAACTCAGTATAAAAATGATGCCAGATAATAACATTTCCTTCAAATTCAATAATTTATGATAAATACATGTATAAAACTCACCTCAAACAATGTATGAGTTCCTGTTTTCTTAAATACAGTTTTTTCTTAGAAACTACTTAGGAATATTTTCATATCAGACAAAATTTTAAGGCCATTGTATATTTTTCAAATTTATCTTTTTTAGTACAACTACATTCTTTGTTCTCTTAATCTTGATATATCACTATTTTCTTTTTATACTGACTCAATCTTTATTTCCAGTGTGTTGTTTTACAGTGAAGACTTTTTCAGAAGAAATAAAACACTTCCACATGGCTGCAAGGATACTTCACACGCATCCTCTTTCATGAAAGAGATAATGTCTCAGAAAAGCATTTGCTCATTCTGTATGTGTAGTTTGGAATCACCATGAAGCGGACATGTGGCTATAACTGATAAATATTATTTCCTAAGAGAAACACGTGCACCCTCATTATATACAGCACATATGTGTCCTCATCCCCCACAGATACACAAATACATGGGGCAGGGGCATAAGAGCCATGGGCGAATCATGTTAACAGAGTTGGTCATGTGGGCAACCTTACTGAAGTTAAGATCATCCTAGCTGTTTCCCCCAGTGCAGCTAACTTCTAACTTCTGACATGTTTTCCAATTTGTCTTTGAAACCAAGTTTTCTCAGGGTACTGTGACAGCTCTCAG
This sequence comes from Ctenomys sociabilis, assembly GCA_004027165.1. Taxonomy (NCBI): domain Eukaryota; kingdom Metazoa; phylum Chordata; class Mammalia; order Rodentia; family Ctenomyidae; genus Ctenomys; species Ctenomys sociabilis. The sequence goes on along the minus strand of PVKA01017456.1, from coordinate 23,433 downwards.
CCATTTCTGTATAACCCACTCAGGCAGAGCAGGAGGATTGGCTTCCCACAAACAAATACACTGAGCTTTTCAAGGAGCAGAATAGCTTACAACAAAAATCAATATAGTATAAACAAAGCTGTCCCCAGGGTGGGCAAACCTGGTAGGAGATAAATAGATGTGCTTATGCTAAAAGTTGTGCTATGGCACTTCAGATGTTCCCAGACTTGTATTTCAGATTAAATCTGGCAGGAAGATTTGGTCAAACTATCTACTTTGTCCAAAAGTAATTTTATCGCAGATTTCCAGAGCTGAGGTAGAAAGCTTCCATGTGACCTCTGTCTTGGCACCTGGCCTGACACATAAATGGCCATTTGCACAAAACGTTTAGTATGCCCCAGAAGAGCTAGCAAGGTCTCTTTAATGTCCTGACACAGGACTGTGCATTATATAGTAAGTGTGTGAGAGAGAAAGCTAACCAAAAGCTTACCAAGAGCTAAACAGAGCTGAAGTCATTGCCAATATTTGGATATAGATGTGGGACAACAAGGCTCTAACTGATGTGCTAAAAACAGTTCTCTTTCTCACTTCTCCTTATGGAATGTGCCTCTTTTTATTCTGTCATTCTTGGCGTGGCTCCTCACTTTTCAAGTCTCCACTGTCATTTCTTTCTGCCTAAGTATTTCCTTTCCAATATCTTGGCTGAATGTTCAGCTTTGTTAGCAGATATGCAAAGCGAGCGCTTTGAAGCATTACCCAATAAAATCCAATTTTAGACAGAGCTACAACTTTACCATCCTCTGGAAAATGAACCTTCAGTTTTTCTGTACTTCAGACACAAATGTTGGAACCAGAATCACTATGCAGGTCAGACACTTGCCAAGACTGTCAGATAAGCCACCCAAGCATCATCTTGCAGCCACATAAAACGAGACTCTTTGGAAAGATCTAGCCGCCTTTAAATCAGTAAGTACAGGGTGACTTTTCTTTATAATTTGAGGTAAAACGCAAATGGAGAGTATCTCCACCTCAAATCTTGCTATTTCAACTGCTACATTTACAAAAACCAAAAGGAAGAACTAAAATAAGGTCAGTTTTAAAAATTAAAATAATTTTCACAATAGTTTTGCTTGGTAAAATTTAGATCACAAGAACTATTGGAAATCAGGGGTTATAAAATAATGTTTTCCTATATTATTGACCAGGTTACCTCACTGTGTCCCAGGATCCAAGGCCCATGTGACTTGCCTGAAAAGACAAGAAAATAGGTGGATGCTTCTTTGGGGGGCGGGAAGATAGCTCAGTAGAATAAGCACAGAATAAGGGATTGCCTGGCAAGCAGAAAGGCCTGCGTTCAATCCCTGGTTCTGCCAATAAATAAATAAAAATAAATAAATAAATAAATAAATACATACATACATACATACATACATACATACATACATACATACATAGATACATACATAAAAGTGGATATTTCTGGATGCCTTGAGAAAGCTTGTATTTACAGCCTCTTGTGACAAGATAATATCTGCTAGACTAACCATAAACAAAATGCAGGCATGGGGATACTTTAACTTGCTCCTTTTGCTCCCTTTGAAATGCTGAACTTGATCCCCCTTTTATTATCCCATTCTTAATATAAAAGTCACAGTTCTAAGACAAGCTCATTAGCCTCCTTCAGCTTCTCCATCTAAAGATCAGAGAGTCAGTCTACTAGAGACAACTCCTCCCCTCCCCCTTTATTTCAAAAAGACATTGCTTTTGTCTTCCGTTATTCTCTGTTATTCCCTCATGAAATATCCTGGAGTCTGGTCAGCCCCTGGCAACTGGCACCCAAGACATGGACAGAGTTCTGTTTGCCTATGTGAATGACAATGAATCCTTTGACACCAATACAAATATCATGAAAGCCTTCAGAAAATTTTCCCTTTCATAAAAATGACTAATTCACAAATACAAACATCAATTTTTTTAACATATTCTTAAACCAATACAAGTTTGAGATCATCTTGAAATTTTATAACTTTTTCTAAGGAGGTAAGTACTACAATGCTTACTTCACAGATAGTGATACCAAAGTCTGAAGGAATAGTATTTTTTAGGGAAGGGTCTACAGAGTGTTCAGGGTCTCTCTACCAGGTCAAACTCATAGTGATCTGCCTGTTTACAGTCTCCCAAGAGCTGGGATTACAGGCTCTCACCACCACACCCAGTCTCAATCTCCATCTCAGTGTGCCCCAGGGGTAGGACCAGCACTGTATGCCTGGGGATTGAACCCCTGGCCCCTGTGCCTGTTTTCAGATGCTTTAATCTGCTGAGCTATTTGGCCAGAACTTTGAAGGAGTATTTATAGTCAGTTATTTAAAATTTAAACTTCATATGAAACTATCCTTGACACTGTACCCAAATTGCTATTACAGAACTAGCCAAGGAATGATACAGCACCTCTCTTACTCTTGATTTTACCCTGCTAGTTGATCTCCTGGTCATAGATAAGGCAAGGTAATTTTAAAAAATAAAATCATTTTCACAGTACTTTTGCTTGGCAAAATTTAGATCACAAACTGTAAATATCTATTCTATGAGGGAAATCACTACAACGAGTTTTAATAGCCTTCTGTGTACTTTGACTTAATTTGATTTCTGGGTTATAGTAATGGAAAAATTTGACTTGACTCCTTTTCATAGTATGAGAGTGATGATGACCTCCTTTAATTCCTCTCATTTATTCTCTTTTCCTTGGTGTTAGCAAGGTACCCATTTCTTTAAATGTTTGTTTATTCCCAGAATTACTCTAATAATAATTTTATATTCTTATAATACAATCATATACAGATCTCTTTACAATAAGCTACAGGAAGATTTTTGGATGAGGTAATATAAAAACATTTCAAATTGTGAAATAAGTATTGAGACACACTGAGCACAGAAGTAATAGACAATGAGATGAAATCAGCCTGTCGTCATCTCCTAAGTTACTTTTTCTGAGAATTCAAAACAGATCCCCTAAATGAACACAGTTTTGTATAGTAGAACTTGGTTATTTCTTGCTCCTTGAGCTCACTGAAAAATCCTGCAAGAAATGCTTAGAGAAACTGTAGGGCACTTCACTCAAATAAACAGATTTCCAGGTAAATCACAATTAAGACACAAGCACTCATGCAATAAATATTTGTAAATACTTGCTGTGTGTCTCATGGCTTTCTGGCTTTGGGAATACAAACATAAATAACCCAAATTGTTCCTTTACTTTTATGAAAGGCATGTCTTTGCTGGAAAAGTTAGAAAATAAATGATTGAGCATGTATGGTAACAATATAAAGAACAAAGAGGTATACAACATAGGGAAAGAAAATATAGTCTAGAGTTTAGCATATCCACTTGTAGAAAAAGTCTTTGAGAAGCTACTCTGTGGTTGGACACCAAGCCATCTAAGGAACGTAAAGGTTAGAGGTCCTATCTGAAGCCAAGAAAGTAATGTCAGTATGACAGGAGCTCTGACTTGGTAAAATAAGTGCAAGGAAGCCAATAAAAGCAGAGAAAAATGGTAAGCAGTGGTTGAACAGCAAGACACAGGTCTCTTGGAGCTCAGTCAAAGGGGAATAGTTTCAAGAATGTTGGGTTTGATGCTGAATGGTCAGGGAAGCCATAGAAGAACCTACAAAGGAGAAGGCCTGTGATCTAATGCCACCAAAAGCTTCAAGTTGTCTATGGTGTGTGGACGGTTTACTGATGGGAAATTGGATGCTGGGAAGAGAGAGTGGAGGATCCAGAGAGTGGCCTTAGGGGACTACCAGGACCTCGAGGCAGTGAAGATAAGCCATGTTGGCAGAGGGGTGTTTTATTTTTTTTCATCTCACAAGAGCCAGTTGTTAACTTTTTAGGAATGTTGTAAGTCATTACTGAGAAAATTAAATTATGTAAGCATATAATACTGTGTATCATATTAGATAAACTTAAAAAATGTTCAAAATGTAGCATAAATAGTAAAACTCTTATCCTGTGATATTTTACTGTTACCTCTATCTTCCTTTTTTATGTATGGGTAACATGCCATCATGGAATCTATTTGCTATGCTTCCTTGCAGCTTCTGCTGTCTCTGTTTTGAGTCCTGTCTGTGGGCTGGAACTGTCCAGGGTGGGACAATTTCTGTGCATATCCTCTGTGAACAATTACAGAGGCTAATGTATTGCTTTGCTAGGTGTCCAGACTTAGGAAATGATGGTGGAAATATTAATAATTTGTGTTTAAATTATAAGTCTTTCAAATAAAGTGCTACAGCTGAAAGAGATGGTAGCCTAATGGATACAATTCTGTAATAGTAACAAACATTTTGACAGTAAATCACAAATTTACTTTAATTTTCAAGGAAAAAGTAGTGGATAGAGATCTAACCCTATTTGTACAACTATCTCTAGATTTCAGTGCAGACAGATTAAATATAGAGTAGTTTTGCAAAATATTTTCTGCAACAATTGTCTACATACAATTTACCATAAACATATGGTGAACTTCCTTAGGAATAATTTTTGCTATACATTCTAGAGTTAACAATTATAATAATTATTTTATATAGATGTTGATACTTTTGAGAGAAGATTATTAAATGTTTACCAACATCATTGGTTAAGTCTCAGCTGTATACCTAAAGATTAAAATATATGCAAGGTAAAATTAAAAAATAACAAGGTATGGGACACATGCTCACTTAGTAGAAAATACTCAAGAAATAGGGCCAAGAAAATTTATTTTTTAAATATAAATTGCAGATAGACCATAACATAAGCTTTGCCCATCTCTACCACACACATTGAATTAAGAATCACATCTTCTATTTCTCCAACTCTGACTTGTAAACTTAGGTTGTTAACCATCCAGAAAAAAAGCTGATTAGTATCCTGCAGCATATGCCATTCACTTTGCCTTATCTGACTCAATTGATTTTAGTTGTTGTACGTTTCCAGCCAACATTTTGGCCCTAGCCTTTCAAGGTCAGCAAAGACTCAGGACATAGGAGAACCTGTACTGCAACATCATGAAACTCATCTGAGCTCCAAATTTTCTGAACAAGGAGATTATGGAGCTACAGAGGAAAGAGATCGAAGTTCTATAGTGTGCCTGGGGAGAGTCACATGAAGAGAAAACTTTCTCTCAAGCTCTCACAGAGAGCAAACTGGTCAAGCATTGGCCGTGACTCATCCACATGGATGACACAGACAAAGGATCTACAAAATAATGTACAGGACTACAAAATAAACCCTGAGAGGACTTCACTGACCACATAAGAAATATAAAGTTCATGTGTTGGTATATAAGTCTTGATCTATCTAGGTCTTAACCATCCAGCAGAAAAGTATAAAAATGAAGTATACATCATGGGGCCATAATATTAAGCTGAGCTGTAAATGGCTATGGTTGACAACTTTTTTGAATAACTCACTATTGTTATAGAATAATAGACTGTGTTGGATTGTGTTGTTGAGTTCAAGCACCTAAGTTAATTGAATGTCAATGGAGTGCCCACCTTTGACAGGTGTAGACAAAGGAAGGGGTGTAGAAAGAAAAAGTCATGATGTGTGTGTATAGACAGTACAGTTGGGATAGATAACACTGTGCTTCTACATAATTCTATGAGAGGCAAGATCTGCACTAATGGTGGTTGGACAGGATATTAAGTCGGCTTCTAGTACCATGGTCATCCACTGGGAAAATAATTATTGAATTTTTGATATAATTCAGGTATAAAAAATAAGATAAAGGGCCGGCGGTATAGCTCAGCGGACTAAGTGCTTGCTTAGGTAAGCGCAGGGACTAGTGTTCGATCCTTGGTTCCCCAAGCCGCGCTGGTCCCGCCTTCGGGTGCGCTGAGCTGGCGATGCAATCCCGGCGTGGTGGCGCGCGCCTGTAATCCCAGCACATGGGAGGCAAAAAGCAGGAAGATCACTATGAATGTGGGTTGCATGCATAGTGAGACCCTGCACCAAAAAAAAAAAAAAAAAAAAAAGATAAGTAAGCAGCTACACTCTTAATTTACTGATAAGAAACATCTGCTAAAATAATATCTGTAAATATAATATCATGTATGCACCTTGTACGATACCAAAACATTATGAAAACAGTTTGCAATGTATTAATTAATCGAATCGGTCTTGTTAAGGTGTCTTGAAACTGTCTGATTGACATTTGTGGTTCAATAAAAATAAAAAATAAATAAATAAAAAGTATCACATGCTGTCTCAATGGAAACATTTCTCAAGGCAAACCACTAAGCAATGCACTATCACGCATGACACATTTTCACACTTGTTCACAAAGAAAGATCAACCACAGACATAACCTATTAAATTGCTGTCGTTTTTATCTTTTGTTACTTTATGACCACAGAAGTAGCATATCAATAAAAGACTATGTTAGCCTCATAGCAAACTAAAGCATTTTTTGCTTTGAGTTCTGCCTATTCCAGTGCTAGCACAGCCCTGAGGTGTTTTCAGTACATACACTGATCCTCTCATGGGCCTCTAATAGCTCTACTCTTCCTTAACTGTGCTGTTCGCTATCATGGGATAAAATCAATGGTATACTCTTTCAAAGGTGATAATTCAGGTATTTGACACTTGACAAACTAAAAGCTTCTCTTATTCTAATGAAGTGTCCCAGTTAAACCACTGTCAAAGTCAAAAATGAGTTTTTAATATTTATAACTACAGTACATTTACATTTCCCACTGAGGATACATAATCTGAAAAGAAGCAATAGTTAGTGACTGATCTGTGATCTTTCACCATAGGCCACTGTTGCCACTTCCAGTGTTTGAAAACAAACACTTGTACTATAGGAGTAGTATAAGACAGAAAATCTGTGCAGTGACCACTTGCCTACAACCCCTACTTAGGAGAGTGTTGTATGAGTTTCAGACCTTTCCCCTTATCTTTATGTCTATCCCTCAAGATCTGGACTCTGTACTCGAGAGAGAGACTTTTCTGGGATTCAGAAGTTTCATTACAACACTGGAACAGCAGAACTTGTACAGAAATAAAACATAGTTTTAGATGTAAATTATATGGGAGAAAGCAGAGGCTAGAGATATAGTGGCAATGAAAGTAGGAGACAACACTCAATAACTGTGGTAGGGTTTGGATCCAAAATGTACCCCCAAATTCTTGTATGGAAGATATATGGGTGATGGGGACCCTGTAACAACTGAATTGCTGTTAGTGGGGACCTGGTTGGCAGTGGGACTCTGGATCTGAGATCTCAAGGGCATATGTTTGACCTTGGATTCTCCCTTCTCTCTCTCTCTCTCTCTCTCTCTCTCTCTCTCTCTCTCTGCTGCCTGTACACCACAATGTGAGAAACTTTCCTCCTCCAGAACCTTCCACCCTGCCTTCCTTCTGTGGAACCAACCAGCCAGAGACTGAGCCCTCTAAAAGCCATAATTTAAAATAAACCTTTCTTTTATCTTGTGTGTGTCATGTTTTTGGCCCCAGGAACTAAGGCAAATTATGAACAGAAAACAAAATGGTAATAATAAACAGACAAATGCTAATAGTGTGTATAAATCCAAAGATTAGAACCTAATAAAATACACCAAAAACAAGTTAGAAAAGTGAGAAAGAGGAGAATACCACCAGGGAACAGATATGCAAGAGTTTAGCTCAATTCTATCTTGCAAATGAGATTCAAAGGTGAATCTGTAAAAAGACGAAATTTCTCTTGGGCTAGTATAATCATCTGTTCTTAATCTTACATGCAATTTCTAAGACATTTTCACTTGGAAAAGCTGATTTACATTGGAAAATATGCTTTCAATTATTGATATTCACAGACAATTTTGTTTTCCAAAAGATCCTTCTATCATTCTTATGATGTTTTTAGATGGTATTGAGGATATTTTGTTCCTACCCACCTTGTTCTACATGCATATTTTAAGAACTGCATCACTCTGGAAGAACTGAATGGAGTGAAAATTCATCCAGAGTAGTAGGAAAAAATAAAGTAAATATCATAAGTGCTTTATTGAGGCTGTAGAAAGTAGAAAAATAAACTAAAACCTCAATTATATAGTTCATAGAATTGAATAGCATCCTCATGTAGACTGGAAAATTAGGATTGGGCAATGTTTACAAATTACTGAATGTACATTCATAGATAGGCATTGAAAAACTTCTCTCTAGAATTCATAGGCTTAAAATCATTTTTATGCTTGTGATAAAAAGTAAATCCAAGATACACAGAATCAATCTTATCTGTAAGTGATGTTTCCCAAAAAGCTCATTTCTTTAATATAATAACACACATTAACACATGTCTCCACATAATAAAAATTGAAGAAGTCTAGGTCTCTTATTCCATAAGTTCTCTCACTATTCTGTTGTTATGTAACCCACAGTTTTCACTCCACCACCTATGGAATTTACTTATCATTCTGTTGATTTTCTGGTGCCCTCTCACCCCTTCTAGAAAATAGGCTCATGTGACAAGAATCTTAACTGTTGCTTACTGATTTCCAAAGAGATGTCTGTATGCTTTCAACAAGCATTTGTTACATAGATGATAACAGATGCAACACACAGAAAGTCCAGCATGAACTGGTTTTCTGGATTGTGTCCTTGTTAATGGAAAGCTTGTATACAGCCAACCTTGGGAAAACAGCTAGCCAGGCATCTGTCCTTCTGAGCACCAGGCTTCCAGTGGAACCACTGTTGCTGAGATCCTCCTCCTCCATTCTCTCTGGACTTTTTTGCCAAGACGCTCCAGAACTGTAATGCAATGAGAAGCACATAACCTCTCCCACCCATTGAACTCCTCTGCCTTTCTCAGTATTCAAATGAAAATCCAGAGGCTGAGGGCTAGAGATGTCTGAAAGGATTTGAACTATAGAGTTACAAAGAGTGATATTTTAAACACATTAAGAGTCAAATAAGCTTTGGACCCCAGTCTGTCCATATGGACTTGGTCCTCCATCTCAATCAGCTGATTTGCTTGGGAAAAGGAACTGTGAGTTTCAACATATCACCGTCCAGAAAATGCTTTGGAAAGCTGTATGTTCAGCCCATTGACAAACTGATGCTTATATGGCATCATCTGATTCAGGCATTCATTCTCATCTGTTCATCCTGGTCAGGGATAAAGTTGCAAACTACTGTGTAATCAGTACTTCCTAGTCTCCTCCCCTACCTTCTTAACATTGTCTGGAAAACTTCATGTCATGTATATATTTTATATGTTTATTAGTTTGCTTTTTGTCTCCCTTTGTTTCACTAGAGTACAGCTCCATGAAGGGAAGGCATTTTTCTCACATTTTTTCACCTCTGTATACCCTGAACCTGGAGCAATACTGGCACATGATGAATATTCACAAATCCTTTGTTGACAGAGTAACCTAATGTGACATATCACATTCTTCATTTATGAGCTATTATGATAAACCTCTTCATCCACGCTGTAATATAATGCTTTATGTCAGTGCAACATTAGTGACAGTACTAACTCTCCATTCCTCGATCACTGAAATTGCTCATGGATATCATCTAAAAGTGCACATCCTACAGTACCCTCCTATTTCCAGCCCAGTAGTCTTCTGCATACTTCCTTCATTTTACTAACTCACCCTGTCTACATCGTATTTATTTACCTCTCTTCAATGCACTAAACACTATTGATCTTGATCTTGTATCACATGTACCTTGCAGTTTCTCAAACCCACAATACTGATTGCATTCTATCTACACATGCCCTTCTAAATATAAGAGAAAAATACAATTGCATGAATGCACTACAGTGCTACTATTCTACACTGAAGCTTAAATCTCAGGGGTTCCTGGCAAGATTTGTGTAGAATGATGAATTTTATATCAAACTGACTGGATGGGTAATTCCCAAGTGACTGATTAGCCATTGTTTCTGGGTTATGTCTGTAAAAGTATCAGGAATAGACTGGCATTTGATTTAGTAGGTCACTTACCTTCACCAGTGCAGTGAGCGTCACCCAATCCACTAGAGGCCTGAATTAAACCAAAAGGTGGTGGGAGGACAAGTGTATTTGCCTGACTTAAAAAGCTCCCTTTCTACCCTGGGGCAATGATTAACACTACTAATTCTTGAGTCTTCACAATTGAAGGAGAACTGCAATCCCAGGTTTCTTTCCCCTGTTCCCATTTCATACAACTGATGGTGACATCAGCCTTCATAAATATGTGAGCTATTCCTTCACAACAAAGCTTTCCGTGTATCTATATGCTACTTTCTCTTAAAACTGTCATATAGTGTGTCACATGCATATTTTCTGTCCCGTTATTTCCTCTCACAGACAATTCCAGACCTACATACACCTAAACATTTTTTCTTAAAGAAAAGTTTGATCTCACATCTGCATAAGGAAACAGAAATTTTTGAGTATGAATTTCTTTAAGCTTTACCAGCTCTCACTTTCAAACTTCCACTTTGTTCTTAGGCTTTTTTCTAATTCCACCATGAATATTTCAGCTTTCTCTACCCATACTGGTCAAACTACTCTTTGTGGTTGAGTCACTGAGGAATAGAACAAAGACAGTAGTTTCTCTTCCAGACAGCACAGAGTAGGGACAGTTCTAAAGTCATTATCAACATACTTAAATACAAATTGCTCAGTTGGAGAAAATTCTAATATTTCCTAGTATCTGAATTATCATCTTCAAAAAGCTCATGTGATATGCAAAAGTCTTAAAATTTTTCATTATAATTTATGTACATGTTCACACTTTACTAAGGCAAAATAAGTAAAGCTGTTGAGGCCATAGGCACAAACAAGGATTTTTGAACAGAATCCTAGTTGCAAATGAAACATCAAGAACCACAGATGGCCAGCTGCAGCGGTAACTAGTGGTCTAAGCCATGTTTGATTCCCTGTACCTCATGCTACGCCAGCCCTGGAACTCTGGATGTTCTGTGCTGGCCACCAAAGCCCAGCGTGGTGCAGCATGGGTGAAATCCCAGCACTGGGGAGGCTGAAACAGAAGAATCACTGAAACTGAACTGCATAGGGAGACCCTGTACCAAATAGATAAATAATTTTTTTTAAACAAAGAACCACAAATAGGATTTTATAAAATTAAAAGGCTTTGCAAAGCAAAGAAAATAATCAACAGAATGGAAAGATTATCTACATAATGAAGAAATATTTTGTCAGATATACCTCAGAGATAGGGTTAATATTTAAAATACATAAACACCCGATAAAATGGGCAACTAAGTGACTAGAAACTTCTCAGAAAAGTACAAATGGCGAAATAATACAAGAGAAAACATTCAACAGCTGTCGCTCTTAGAAAAAATGCAAATTAAAACAACACTCAGATTCCATCTCACTCTAAGGAGAATGCTATTATCAAGAAATAAATAACTGAGACTGGGTGTGGTGGCACACACCTGTAATCCCAGCTCTTGGGAGGCTGTAAACAGGTGGATCACTAACAGTCCAACCTAGTAGTGAGACCCTGAACACCCTGTAGAGCCTTCCCTAAAACATGAAATAGATAATAACAAATACTGGTGAAGCTGTGGGGGAAAAAAATGTCCTTCTTCACTGGGGTGAAGTGTGAATTAGTACAACCACTATGAAAATCATTATGGAAATTCTTTACAAAACTAAACAGACAGATTTCATTTGACCTAGTTCTTCTATCTTCTCAAAAGAATCAAGCGTATACTTTAATGACGCTTGCATACCCATGTTGATAACAGCACAATTTATAATAGCTAAACCATGGAGGCAGCCTATATATCAATCAAAGAATGAGCGGTTAAAGGTGCTCTGATGCTTATACACAATTAGATGCGACTCTGCTATAAAGAAATTGGAGTCCTTTGTAGGAAAATGGATTTGCCTTAAATTTATAGTATTTTGTGAAATAAATCAGACACAAGCTTAAATGTTCTATGGGTTCTTTTATAAAAGAAACTTGAAGTATAAATTAATTAAAAAGCAAAATAAAGGAGAGCGAGAATAGGGAGATGGATCTTTGCAAATAAGAAGGGCACTGAGCAATTTTGAGACAGCACAGGGGAAATGAGGGGAAAGGGACAGAAAGTGAAAAAGATGTTGCCTACAACCCAAGGCATGGGTCAAGAAATGTATTCATTATGTATTTCAAACTTGAATCAAAGAAACAAAAGAAAAATCCAATTAAAGAACAATATGGTAGATAGATTCAGGTACATACATAGTCACTTATACACATACATATATTTGCACCTACAGATTCAGTTAAAACACAATGTGTGTGTGTATATATATATATATATATACACATATATATATGTGTATATATATATACATATATATATGTATATATATATACACACATATATATATATGCTGTCCTTTTATATACAAGTAAACATTCCAAATGTCAGCCCATAAGAAAGATTAAAAGAATTGTAATCAATTCATGTCAATTCATATAATAAAATTTCATGAAAATATTACCAGGATGATAGATTTTTAATGGCCTGGAAATTACCATATTGTATCATTTAAAAAAAAAATCTATAAAAGTACCTGTAGAATTTAACAGTGTTTTCACAATATATGACCATCATAAACACTTCCAAATATACAGGTAAATTAATTTTCAATGATGTGTTATATGGGGTTTTAATTACTTCTGTGTATTATAGTCTATTATTTCAATAAGCATGATAACATAATTTGCAAGGTATAATTTAAAGAATCTTTATTTTAACTTTCCATTTTAGATAATTGTGTGTGTGTGTGTGTGTGTGTGTGTGTGTGTGTGTGTGTTGCATAATATGATTAGGTACAAAGGTCACTTTGGCTTATTAATGTCAAATTTTATACCATGTTTGCAAAAATCCAGGGTGCCTTAGAGAAACCATAAAAATACATAAAGAAAGCTGACAAGCAGTTAAATGTTCTGATATTGAAATTAGGCTTATTTTCATAAAACACAATTCTTAAATGTTCACTTTCTTCTCTTCACACAAAGACTAATAAATCTCATTCAGTCACAACTGGATTGGTTTGATGATCAAAACAGGCATTTCCTCTTCTTCATGCCAAGAGGTTTTTGAAGCACAAAACCCTTTCTTCCTCTGATTTCCCCATTCCGACGTGAGTGAGTGAATAATGACCATCCTTTCACCCAAACCAGATCTCATTCTAATGGGTATTAAAATCCCCTTTGAAAATGTATTAGTGCTCCAGCTGTAAGATGCCTCTGGGAAAGTGCTATAGCATAAAGACTGAAAATCAGCCGTTCGCCATTGTTTTGCATGTGGAAGGCAGACGAGACAATCATTTATTGTGAAGAGAAAAAGGTATGCTCTATTGGGCTGTTACAAAAGCTGTAATTTTATTTTGAAGATCTCAAGTTTTGTTCTCTTGGTTTATGGTTTTTATGCTAAAATTATGGCTTTGTAATAGGTTGCGAGGCATACTTTATGCACTATCATAATTATAAGCTATTACAGTTCATTCTTTGTATCAGGATGGTTTTATGGACATTTAAATGAAGTTTCTGACAATGAAGCTACAGCTCTAATAGTGCTACATTATGGCTACACCTGGTGGAATGCATTCTTTCAGTTTTTCTATTATAAACCATTGGGAAGAGAAAAGTAGAGTTTAAAGCCTCAGCTGCTTGCCTCACACTGAGCTCCAGCATAACATATAGATTTATCAATCCATTTATATTTAAATAACTTATCTGCTTTTTGCCTCACTGAACCACAAAACCATCAAAGAGAAAAATTGCCCTGATGATTTCAGTTCCTGCCAAGGAAGACCCCTGAAAGTTTGAAAACTTAAAGTAGAATGACACATTCATCCTCTTCCCTGGAAGAGAAGACTTAGTGTGTTGTTCCTTACTCTTTGATTACATATTAGAGATGATCTGTTAGCACATGCCAAGATGCATGTTTCATGGTAGTTATGACATGTTCTTCTCTTGGGTTCCTTATTTCTGATTCAAAGGCTGTTGGAGATGGTGACCCTATTCTCGATATCCCTCATTTGAGTGTTCAGTGAGATCACAATTCACCAACTGGAATGTTGGCTTGAATAGACTCCCAGATTAGGTGTAATTAATAATTTCACACATCTCATTTGACAGAAGAGCTTTGCATATGTGAAAAAGTGGCCAAGATTTAGTACATCTATTAAGAAATTCCACTGAAGTCGATGAAGAGTCATGTAAGTTTGGACAATGAAATGAAGTAGTAAGTATCAAATTTCCACTTTAAATGACTTTCAAGAAAAATGTGCCTGGAGGGGGAAACACATTAAGAATATACTATGTGCTCCCACAAAGCAAGAATGTGAGAAAAACCACTTACTTAAGGCTGCTGTTGCCCCTTAATTCAGTCCTCATTATGCATAGGAATTAGAACCCATATGGTCGTCTATCAAATTGTTCCACATCACTGGGGAAGCATTTATTTCATCAATGTTGAGCTTAAGTATTTTTAAATTGTTACTGTGAAAATACAATGTTCTTTAAAAAATATATAATGTATTCTTTAAAAAGAATTCAACATTATCATAAAACATCCTGCCCATTTGGTTGTAGAATCTGTCCCTCCCCAGGACTCCTAGTTCTTGCATATTTTAACACCACCATAAAGCTGTACATATGGGGGTTGCTGCCTGTTTTCACTCAGTGCTTTAGAATTCACTAATTAAGATAAGAACATGGAATTACTAATAGACAAACAGCCCTCCATGGATGAAGAAATGAACCTTGCCAGGATAATGGTCACCAAGAATGCAATCTCAGATAACTGACCTGCCTTCAACAATATGCAAAGCATGAAAGGCGCTTTTTTTCTGTAGGAAATCATTACATTATAGTTACTCACATCATAAAAATGAATGAGTTAGTAAATGTGGGACATTCGAACAACCATTTTGACTGGGTTTGTTGTCAAGGAATTATGTGGTTAATTGCTTGAGCACAAGCATGAATTTTGTGGCTGAGGTTATTTTCATATTAAAGCTACCTTCTGTCACCTACGTGGCCCAAGTGAATCTTTAGAAATTACTTATGTACATCTCTAAGAGAGGACACAGCATTTCAAACTAATTAAGTGTAATATTTTGGAGCAGTTATCCTCGTTGATTATTTTGATTCATGTGTGGAAAGCAAAGAAAGCCTAAGATATATGAATTAAACTGTGTTATTCTAACATCTACTAACATTCACTAATGAAATTAGGAAGCTAAGACAAGGGGAAAAAAGGCTAGTTCTTTGCCTAGAGTTTCCCATATCAGCATAAGAAGTATAGATGGTAAAGCTAATATTAAACATAGGAAGAAAGAAATGAGTGAAAACATCAGCAATATCATAATTACGTATGCAACACCAGAAATGTTTCCACATGCTGCTCCATTGTTCCATGACCATTAATTGTGAATACCCTCACAGAGGTATCTGACATTAGGAAACACACATTCTAAAATAGGTTTTCAACTTCTCTGATCAGAATCAACTAAGAAGTGTATTAGAATGAAATAAAACTGAAAATCATGTTTTAACCTTTTACTGGTATGTCCTTGAAATTTGTTTATCTATTTTATTTTATTTATTTATATTCTTATTTATTTACTGTGCAAGGCTCCCTTTTATGACCAGGATTCTTCTCACTGGAGAAATTTGAGGACAATTACTCTAAAATCATTGATAAGATAAATGTCTACCAAATCTGAATTACATAATGAAAAATTGAAAAATAAAGATTAGCTTTTAAAAGTACTTGTGATAAATACAGTGCTTTAGATTGAACATTAGATTACTTCAGTGAGACTAAAATTCCATCAGCTAATACTTCTCTTCAATGAATAACATGTAACAACTTTAAATTTCAAAACAAAAGAAATGGAGAGAATACTTTCTTACATTTCCATTTAAAGGAGAAAACACCCAAATTATGCATTTATTTTAAAATATATGTTATCTACTAACTGGTGTTACATCAAGAAAGTTTTAAAATTGAGGTAGAAGTGAAACATAAATAAATTTTTTTCTAATCCAATTTTCTAAAATAAGGTGTTATTACTATCACATTGAGTAAATTTATGGATACTTTAGTCATAATTTTTTTAATGTATTTGATACAGGGTTTATCCAAGCAGCTCGGACACATACTGATCCTCCTGTTTTCAGCCTCTCCAGCACAGGGATTACAGGCCTGCACCACCACACCCAGACTCGGTGGCCAGCTCTGTGTGTCCCAGGGTGGGGTTGGCATGACTTGTGATACAGGGGATCAAATCAGGGTTTCTGCACTTGCATAAGCAGGTGCTTAGTCCACTGAGCAAACTCACGGGCCTGATAAATTATTGATTTCAACTTGTTTAATACTCTCACTTCAAACTTCTTTTTTGCTCATATGGCTTGAAAATGTGAAAGAGTATATTGCCAAATAGTGGAACAGGGCAGCTGGAAATAGAAAAAGAAATAGTATTATTTTTATTGTTTAGCCATTCTTCATATATTTCAATATAGTATATGTAAATCTATATATTTTATTTTTTTAAATATTTGATCAACTACTTAGTGTGCAATGGTTGGACAAGAATATCAATCATGTATTTTGGTTTTTCACTGCTTTTCTTCCTATAATTCCCTCCAACCAGGATGTAACTTGGAAGGAAGCAACTACAAATTTGCCACTAGTTATCTCTGCCTTGGTCAATGCCTTGGCTCTATTCAGAGAATCCATCTATGCCAGGACCACAGAGGCAGCATCCCATGCCCCAGCACATCCTTGTGAAAGGGGTAAGCATAGCAACTTTTCTAAGTTTAGTGCTTCATTTTATTATAACAGAACTTATATGAAAACAAAACTTTCCCCTTTTTTTGTAGTTTAGGGAAAGGCCTACAGGGTGTTCATGGTCTCACTACTAGATCAGACTTGTAGTGATCCTCCTGTTTACAGCCCCCTAAGAGTGGGGATTACAGGCGCGTGCAACCATGCCCAAGCTCAATTGTCATCTCAGTGCACCCCAGGGGCTGGGCCAGAACAGCAGGCCTGGGGATCGAACACCTGGTCCCTGCATTTGCTTGTAGGTGCTTAATATGCTGAGCTATTTGGCCAGTACCTACAACAAAATTTTCTTACAAAGCAAATTACTGCCTTTAATGCAAAGAATGATATCTGCAATAACTGTATCCTGGAAAAAAATCCTTCTGAAGGAAAGATTAAATATCCTGCAGCCCTGAGTTTGTGGACAGTTTAGGAAAGAAGATAGTCAGGAAGACCACTTGTTCATTTAGAAAGTAGAGTAGGGAAGAGCTGCGAAGAGGCAGGTAGAAGAGGCGTCAGACCAAGACCCAGCCCCTGCCCATTTTTTTCTAGACCTGAATAGGTAGCTTCTTCCTTCCCCAGTTAAAGATTGTTGAGCCCAGGACACTTTAGCTCTGAGGAGGATTTTTGTTTATTTGTTTGTTTATTAACCTGTTGACCTATTGTTACTTCAAGAACATACATCTGTGGTTTTTCTAGTTCTATCTTTTTTTCTGCACATTTCCTGCTATTTCTGTTTTTTGCTCTGTATATTGTGAATAGATTTCTCCTAAGCCACTTGCATTTTTTTCTGGCCTGTTAGCAATTCCATTCTTTGCACAAAAGGAGAATTAAGAGATTTCCCTCCAGCCTTGGATCCCTGTATGTGAAATTCACTTGGAGCACTTTTAAGAGAAAGACATAAGTTCTCTCTCTGAAGTCTCTCCCTAGCTTTTTCATCAAATGTCTCCTGAGGATTTGCCTGTCATCAGATAGCTTATCTGGAACACAGGTAGTGGAATCAAGGCTTTTCCTCCAGCCACTGAGGGTTGAGCTTAGGGGTGGCATGCTGGACAATGTTATTCTTTTTGAAGCATATGTCAGAGACATATAATGGGTGATGTTTCCAGAATTCCTCAGGACTGTCTATCTATTCTCAATAGATTGAAGCCCATATACCACGGGCCATTGGAAAAAAATACATATATATAGGAAATATATTTATTTATTTATTTCTCTGTGAACTTCTAAATCCAGTGCCTGGTAGGGGAGGGGACAATGCACATCAAGGATATAGGCGCTAGTGTAGGCATAAGGGTTACTTAGAATCAAGTATAGACATATGTAACTGACATCAATTGATAAATAAGAAAATATGACCGTAGAATTTAAATAGCTCAGAGTAAAGTATGCCACATTTTATAGGAGAAATAAAACAAGAAAGCAAAATAGTGATATGAGGACTCATAGGTACATATGAGTTTCAAAAACTGTAAATCATATTTGCATCTAAGGTACAAAAACTGTTCCTGTAGCTCGGGGCTTAGGGAGCAAGCTGTAACAGAGACTCTATTATCTAGATAAGGAATCTTTTACTTTTGAAGTGTAGAAGTGTGATCAAAGGAAGCCTAACTAGAAATCACAGTGCCCACATTTTAATGAAGTTCTGAGCAACTTGAGTCTCTCTCCTACTTAAAAAATATTTTTAAAATGAATAAGGAGAAAATTCAAAGATGACTTCTTGATGATTAACTTTTAACCTGTATTTCTGAAATGTGGTCTGCTCTGTGTAATACATTATGTAAGCGAATCAAGATAAATAATCTTTTTTTCTTTAATAAAAGGGAGAGGGGGAAATTGCTTAGAAGTCTTGAAATGTGAATTATGCCAATTGGTCCTTGGGGAAATAGCTTCTGATTAGAAAGCTTAATTCAAATTGAACCCCTTGGGAAATGGTGAATATCTCTAATGTGCATAATGAAATTTTTATACTGTACAGAAGCTGTTGTCAAAGAGTATCTAGACATTTGCAAAACTTTTGAAGCCAAGATTTTTGACAGAGGTTGGTGGCCATGCTGGCTGGAGAGGGAAACATTTCCATGAACCCAAGTTCCTATCATTGTCCTTGGACATGTATTTGAATATTTGATACCTATGTATTTTAAAATCTTTTTAAAAAACACTAATTTTACAAAGTTATTTTAAAAATGATGAAGATTAAAGTATGAACTCTTCGTTCAAAGGCTGAACTTTACTGAATTCAGGGTCTCATCTTGTCAAGTGACTCTTTCAGTAGACTACAGGGACTCTTTCAAATGTTCGATGAGTGATATCTGAAGTCGAAAGATTTACTAAAATTAGGGAAAAAATTGTCTAGATAAATAGGAGGTTTTGCATGTCTTTGCTCTGCAACTACTAGCCCAGTGGCACCGATTCTATCCATTTCTATATCTCCAAAATGAGATCTGTTCTGATTGAACAAAAGTTAAAGTGTAGTATAAAAATTTCACTCAATATGATTTATGTGTATTTAGGAGAGAACCCTTCCCACTAAAGCTGACTTCTTGTAGTGAAGTACGGGATGTCCAGTGGTCATTGCTAGTTCATCAGAATATAAAAGCTGTCACTACTAAGTTTTCCTGTGTAAAGAAAGTAAGACCAATTCTGCAACTCAGCAAGAGCGAGGTTATCCACCCCCACACACATTCCCACACATGTCTGAACTGAGGTATACAGCAATGAGAAGCGCCTTCAACACAACTTTATAGGGTGTTTCTGAGGCAAGATGATCAGTTCTCTGCAGTGCTCCAGAAGATTTAAGAATTCATGCAGTACAAAATTATAACTCACTATCCATTGTGCTATGAGCAGCTGAATTATGAATTCCCATGAAAATAATGGACTATCAGAATAAATTTCATAAGATTAGACATTAGAAGACAGTGCTTCAATCATTGAGCACTATTGCAACTCTGATTGTGGTCATTAGGGTTATTTGCATTTGATAAGTTAAAAAATTGAAAGACAATGATTGATTCATTTATTAAGAATCCCAGAGGATATTAGAGTCAAAGGTCTAAGAAGTGTATTCACACCTCAAGGTAAGTGTTCCAGCTGAGATTTTAGCCCTTTTCCCAGTCCTAGCAAAGACCTTGTCTGCCACACTCCTTGGTTTCTTCATTAGAAGAACAGACTGTGTCACAGTGCTCACACATGACATGCCACTACCCAGATGGAATTGTCTACTTACTCGGAAGCTAAGGAGCTCCATGTTGGTAAGAGTGTAGGGCATAAGTGTTCTCATGTCCATTCCAGGTTACAGGAAGGCCACCCGCCCGGATTTTAGTACTGAAACTCCCATGTTTCTGAGCTCTCTTCTGTGCCATGCAAGACAAATCAGCTGGTCACCTCACTTGTCCCCCACAGTGCAAATGCACTTGGTCATCTGTTGTTATTTTTCCTGGTTACTTCTTTAGTGATAATAGAAATCATATTTTAATTTTATCATTTGACATGAAAGCTGTCATTACTTTTAGATAATACTTTGAGTCTATAGACAAAAAATGTATTTTTGATGTGATAAGCATAATCATGAGGAAAAATACAACAAACCATCTATCTTTCTTGTCAGAAAACAATCACAAAAATAGAGCAAGAAGTCAGTGATCTCCTAAACATGTATTGTGGAATTATAGCTACAAAACAACCTGCTTAAAACAAAACACCTAACTCACTTTAATTCTCTAGACAAATCAATATGCTATAATTCTACTGATTCTTGTCAGTTAAAAAAATATGTTCACCCATTGCCCACTGCACATGGGCAATGCATTGTACATACAATAGTTTTTAAGACCATAAAGACAAAGATAGTTTAGGATTCCAGTTAAAAAAGAGTAACTAATATAAATAAGATAGTCAAAAAGGTATACAGATATGTTGAAGCCTGTACAGCTAAAGAAAAAAAAGGCAGAGGAAAAATTTAGCTGTACTTCTAGGAATATCTGTGCTAAATTGGACACTGTTTCAAATTTCAAGCTCTTTTCTTACGCTGTGCTACAAGCTACTCCACTCTTGTGCATTTCTAAATTCCATACATCCTTTCTAATTCAATTTAAAAGTTTAGAAAGTTTAGGATCTGAACCCTTAATCAAGACTTATTATTCATTTGTCAAAATTCTAATTAATATTTACATAATTATGTCATATTCAATAATGCTTTTACTATTGGTTATTTTTTAAAAGATATTTACATCAATTAACTTCAAAATAAACTCAAACTAAATCACAGTTCTGATCATTTAAAAAACAATGACAAAAATATTAACCATTACTTCATCTTAAAATAGAAAAATATTTTATAAGCATTACCACAAAGGAAAAATCACAAAAATAAAATACTAAGTAGAGTTATGGTTCCATTTAACAAAACTCCAAATCCAATCAGTTGAACTTAAACAAGAAATTCATTCATGAATTTTGAGGTGTACAGGCAAGGATGTGGTGCATCCTGGAAAGAATAAGGCAGGACCTTCATTCCATTAAGGAATAAGGTCATCTGTAAAATGCCCTGCCTCTCTGCGTATTGTCTTCTTCCCCACACCAAAGTACCTCTCCATGTATCCAGTCCATATGGTAAAAGGCAGGTGATGACAACTGTTAAGTTGTCAGGCTATGCCAGGGAATCTGAAGAGAGATGGCCTAGCTTTCCCTTGTTCTTGGTGCAAGAGTTCAGCAAAAGAGACAGCAGCAATACTGAAACACTCAGTTTCTCCATACCATAAGCAGGTTAACTCCTGCCTTACCTTCAACAGTGACATAGAAACATAAATAGGATGTTTTGTGATAGATTCAATTTCTTCTTTACATCAAAGTTACATTGAATTGTGGAGAATAATAAAATTTTCATAATGAGAATAAAAAGGTCAAAATAAATTAAAAGCCTAGAAAACTAGAAAGGTATCTAAAAACTATTGTAGGCAGACAATTCCTTTGCTTAATGTTCAAATGCATAAGATAAATGTAGCTATTCCACTCAGTCTCAAGAAATGGAGATTCAGAACACAAAAAAGAATACAATCAAATGCAGTAGGTCGTTGTGAGGAAATGCTCAGCTTTATTAATAACGAATGAAATGTGAGTCTCAATAGCCTTCAACTGTGATTTTTTTTCCCCAAGGGAATTGATCCCATTTCATCTGCGATACTTAGAAATTCAGAGAAATAAGCACTTTCATACACTCATCATGAGCTTGCAAGCTGATGCAATCTTGAAAATGTTGCTAATGTATGTTAAGATCTTTAAAAATGAACAATTTCTTAACCCTGAAGTTTATGAGAGAGTATTAAGGAAGCATAACAACATATCCACAGCACTATGTTATCCATAGGATATTTTTACTAACCATTATTTCTACCATAAAGAATTGAAAGTAAAATAATACGTAAAAACAGAGTTACCTAAAGAACATTCAAGATGAAATAGTGTCCATAACTAAAGTGATATTTTAGCAAATTTTAATAATATAGAATTTGTCATTAAGAACACAAAATGTCAAAAATTTATTTCTTTTTTGCATTCCAATAAAACTTTATTTATAACAATATATGATGGGCTAGAGTTGCTTCCTTCCATCAGCTGAAAAGATATTCTCTCTAGACATTTTTCCCAAATGTGTCTTTCTCTGATAGTACTATCAAAAACATACAGCAGGTTATACAGCCTCTTATTAGGCAGCTCATTCTCTTGCCAAATTCTCTTTCTTTCTTTCTTTCTTTCTTTCTTTCTTTCTTTCTTTCTTTCTTTCTTTCTTTCTTTCTTATTTTACTGAAGTACAAATATCAATGAGACAGTTTTAAGACACCTTAACAGGATGGATTCGATAAATTAATACATTGCAAACTGGTTTCATAATGTTTTGGTATCGTGCAAGGTGCATACATGATATTATACTTACAGACATTATTATAGCAGATATCTCTTATCAGTAAATTAAGAGAGTGTAGTTATTTATGTATCTTATTTTTTATACCTGAATTACATCAAAAATTCAATAATTAATACTTTCTACCTTGTTATTTTCCTAGTGGTTGTCCATAGTACTAAAAGCCGACATAATATCCTATCCAACCACCATTAGTGCAAATCTTGCCTCTCATAGAATTATGTAGAAGCACGGCGTATCTATCCCAACTATACTGTCCATACACACACACATCATGATTCTTTCTTTCTATACCCCTTCCTTTGTCTACACCTGTCAAAGGTGGGCACTCCACTGTCATTCAACCAATTTAGGTGCCTGAACTCGACAACACAAAATGTTAAAACCTTATAATCTGCTTCAAGCACATATCCTCATATAGCTAATGAAACAAAATATTCCGAGGAAATGCAACTAAATCTTGATGTTAATTCTCTGGGTAGTAGAAATTTAAACAATTATTCTTTTTCCTTCCATTTTTATTATCAATATTGTACTAAACTTACTTTCTTTTAATTAAGAAGAAAAATTAAAAGGTCTTCAAACTTTTGAAATTTAAAAGTATTTCTAAATTTTGAATCAATACATGCACTTGTATGAATTTTAAAAGTCTATGAAAGATAGATTCAATCCTCAATGCCAGAAAATATTGTAAATACCTGTTTAAAATATGTGAAATACTAAC